>VZRO01006798.1:301859-433566 GCA_013397915.1 Daphoenositta chrysoptera
CGGCGGCGGGCAGCCCAGCGCCCCCGCCCCGCTCTGGATGCCCATCGCGGGTGCTCGGGCCGGGGGGTGGCTGCGGCTCCCCGGCGGGGGGCGCGGGCCAGGATGCCGGTGCTGGAGCGCTTCTTCCCCGCGGCAGAGCCGGGCAGGCGGAGGAGGACGGGGGAAGAGCCGATGCCCTTTCCCATGGGCAGCCTGCCCGGTTATCAGCAGGGGACCCTGGCGTGGGACTTGCCCGAGATGATCAAGATGGTAAAGCTCGTTTGGAAATCCAAGGGGGAGCTGCGCGGGGCGAAGCACAGGGGCGTTGCGGAGAGCGAGGATGCCCTGGGCGGCTCGGCAGGTAGGTTTCCCCCGCCCTGCTGCGCGGGGAAGCTGCGGAGCGGTCGCGGCTGGGAGCGGGGGTGCCGGGGAGCCGCGGCCGTGCCGGCCCGTCCCGTCGCGGGGCAGAGCCCCGGGGCCGCGGAGCTGGGAAGCAGCCCGGGCTTTGGGCAGCTCTCTCCCGCCGCCGGGACAGGCGCACCGGAGTTCGTGCCGCTCCGAAGCCACGTCAGTCTGCCCGTGGCGCTCTCCCGGTCCAGCCTGTCGCCTGGTTTTCGTACGCGGGGTGATAAAAGCGCGGCTGAAAAAGAGCGAGTCGCTCCGCGGCCCGGGGGGTGACCTCGGCCGGCGGCCGGGCTCGGTGCGGGCGCGGAGAGCTCGCCCGGCCCGCACGGAGAGCTCTCCCGGCCCGCACGGAGAGCTCTCCCGGCCCGCACGGAGAGCTCTCCCGGCCCGCACGGAGCCCCGCGGCGCCGGCCCCGCGCTGGAGGTGACGGCGAGGCGGCTCCGGCGGGCAGCCCAGCCCAGCCCGGCCCTTGCTGCCTCGGCTGTGCTGGCAGTGCCCCTCCGAGCGCACGGCCTCTCCTTTCCCACCGCCAAAGCGCTCCCCGATCTTGGCGTGCGCTGGGCTCCCTGCACATGATCGGACCGCGCTTCCCTTGTGCAAAGCGGAGCGACTCCTCACGAGTTGTGGTTTGATTGCCACCACTGTTAAAAACCTGAGAAACGCTGCCCTGTCCCACAAGTTTCTCTATAAACGTGGTATATTGCTGGGTAAAGAGCACGTGCTTTTTCATTAAGTGCATACATCTTGCCTGTCAGTTTTTTCCGATGTCACTGACACACATCACATGCTTTACTGAAGTCCGGGTTAGACCTGCAGCATTTTCATTAGGTAGAGATGAGTTGTCAGGCTAGCATGGAACTTCTTATGAGTTTATTCTGCATCTTAGCCTGTGCTCCAGATTGCTTATGGTTCAAAACATAATGCCTTCTGTTGGAGACAACCTCTATGCTCCTTCAAAACCTCTTGTGTTCTGCTGAAGTCAGGGTCATAGGCCTGTAGTTGTTTCGGGAACAGTTGATCATTTTTTATTCTCCTTTAATTGTACTGCTGTGATTTAATAGACTTAATGAAACTGTATGAATTGTTTCTTCAGTACTCTGGATTATCTTGTCTCTGCAACTTGGTCAGTAAATTCTTCCGATGCATTCAGTCTTCAAAGATTATGCCTTCCCCTTCCTTTGGTACCTGTTATTGAGACCTATAATTTACAGTACTTTGTACCTGAATAATTTAATTTCTTAGGTAGAATGCTCTCTGTATAGGTATTTCCAAGTGCTTGTTGTGTGTATGTATGTATTCTCTGTAATTGTATATATAAACTTGAATATTAAATAGGTATCAGTCTATCACTTTTAAATGCCTGCTAAGGTTGGCTGTTGGTGACTGTATGTCTATCATTTAAAATGTTTGGAGTTTAATGAAGAAATGCTTGGTCCCCTTCTGTTTTGAAAAAAGGAAGCTAGTGCTCGGGCTCTGAGGAAGATACACAATCTGTCACCCTACTGTAGTTTAAAAGAACAATAAATAAGAGTGATGTGGATAATGAAAGAGGAGGTCATATTGCTTTTTAGGACTTGGAGCAAATCAGCTGGGAATATACCATAGCCAACCAGAGAGATTGAGGCTTGTGTGGTGAATGCTGAGTGTTCAGAGATGGACCCTGATCAAGCAACCTAAAAATGCTGCATTGCTTACACCTTGCGTATGAGTAATGGTGGTTTTTCATTGTGCTCGTGTTGTATCTGGTGAAATTACTTTCATTAGGTAACAAATGAGATTCACCTTCAGATTCCTGGAGGCAACTAAAAATGAGCGTGAATGTAGAGAGACAGATCAGTCCAGTGGCAGGATGTGAGTAACTTGCATTTACTCAAATGGCCATCACTCGTATCCTGTGAGGGGACAGTTCTCCTCATGGTCCCAGCTCCTATTTCATAAGCTCAGCTGACTTGCACCAGTACAAATCAGGGCAGAAGATGACTCTTAACTCACAACACTTTAAATACGAATCATCAGACGGTTTGAGTGAACCAGACCTGGGTTGCTGGTTTTTCCTCCTCAGCAACAGTCATCCTAGTAGTTTTCCCTCTTGTGGTTTCATTTTAGTCACTTTAAGTACATTGGAGTATGTGGGAAAACCAGTAAATGCTGAAATCTAGTATACTTAAGTAAGTGCAGAGTCAAAGAATGCAGAAATAGAAAGAAGAGATAATCGTTTGGAAGGCTCAGTAGTTTGAGGTACTCAGCTTCGAGTTTGTGTGGTCTTTTTTACGTGTTTGATTCCTGAAAAAAAAAAGCAGAACAAAACTTTATAACTTACATCTTATAAACAAGGCAGTACTTAGTCGGGAATCAGATTTTCTTCAGGTGAAGTTAAAGCAAATAACTTCTGCTTGAGGTACTGCTAGCTAGGCAAATAAAGGTTGATTGTTTAGTAGTAGAGTTCCCAGCACTTTCCACATCAAGGGCTTTTTCATTTGAATTTGTAAGTATTCATGTGATAACTCATGTTCTGTTATCACATCCTCATGAAACTACTTTGCTTACAGTAGAAGAGGAAATAGATACGAATTCTGGAAGGAAACTGTCAGGATTTCTGGCTTGCTTGATCATGTTAATAAAGATTTAGCTAAGCAAATTTCTTTGCCTTGTCCGAGTGATGGGACTGGGCTTTGGGCTGGCTTTCTAGAAGAGTCACAACCCTCGTAACCAAAGATAGTGTGGAGGAGGGAGAGCTATATCTGCACACAGTGTCAGTTCTGTGGATGGCAATGTCTTGGGGACCCATTTAGCTGTAATTTATACCACATTCCCCTTTCCTGAGGTAGGAATAGAGAGCTTCTAGAGAGCAAAACTATCTGTGTGTCCTGGGCTCTCATATGTAAGAGCTATATCTGGGTCTTTCATCTTGTTCAGTACTGAGAATAAGCTACTTAATCCCCCTACAAAAAAAGGTTTTGCAATACATCATGCAGTATATAGTTGGGATGAATGAAGAACTCAGATTTCAGTGATGGGCTGTCTGGGATTTCTAATGATGATTTATTTTTGCTTCCAAAGCAGTAAAACTCACATCTTGAGCCTTCTCTTCTTGTTGCACTGCTTTTTAATGTTAGTATCAGTTAAGACTACAGACCTTCCTCCTGCTCCTGGCCTGCTGTTGCTTAGTAACCCTTTTTTTCCTGCCCCGTTTCAATCCCTGACTAAATCAGCACAAAACTGAGATTTGTTGAGGACTCTCTCCGGCTGTATCAGAAGCCATTTCTGTGGGAAATGGCTATAATTTGATGTCAGTCCATACAGTGTTTCAAACAGATTATTTGCAAGCCAGTGCCTTTTACCTGAATAAAATAACAGCATATGTTGATATTATTAGAGTCGAATCATGTAAATAATTCTTACCTGAAACTGTGTTTATCCCTAGGAGGTAACTGTGTCCTTTTCATGTTCCTAGCTTTCTTACACCCTCTCCTAGAGTTCAGCAGTAGCTTTGCATATTAAACAAACCTGATCAGGGAACAGGTACAGGTTTGCCTCTGAGAGTCTTCCTTATGAGCATTAGCAACCTCTTAAGCTTACAGTGATCATCCCAGATAACTCCAGAGAGACTTTCTGTACTGAGTTTTGCACATGTGCAGACATGCAAGACTTTCAGAGAAGGTGCAGTGCTACTCAGAATTATCTGTTGAGACACTGTGGGTTTTTTGAAATAACTCTGAATGTTTTTTTCCACTTACCTCTTTCTGTCAGTAGATATTTTCTCAGAAACGTAGATTCTGATTCATGCATGCATCATGCTTGTTGTTAGCTGATGAATCCCTTTGCCATGAGTAGGAAAATCAAGCAAGTACCAAAGTTCATTCCTATTACAGTTGGGAAGATCTCTGCCAATTATTCGTGTGTCTGTTTACTTCTCCTCAGTCCATTGTCTCCCTTACAGTTGAGTATTCTATTCAAACTTCTTGCTTGCACTTTCAAACGTTAGAGCTGTCTGCTGAGCAATCTTGTGATACACCTGTTCGAATGGTCAGAGTCAAATCATGTGTGGTACCTCAGTGGTTGCTTGGAGATCTTCTTTAAAGTTACTCACAAGACTCCCAAAGAATCAGTTCTTCCATAGTATCCCAAGAAACATGCCTTCTAGTTCATTTTTCTTTTGTATTTAACAATTTTTATCATGCTGTGCAATAGCTGTTCTGTGCAGGTTAAAATAAACTTCATCTTTCTGCTTCCCATCACTGCTTATAGCATCACAAAATTATTTGGGTCGGAAGAGACCTTTAAAGACCATCTAGTTTCAACCCCCCTGCCATGGACAGGGACACCTTCGACTAGACCAGGTTGCTCAGAGTTCCATCCCACCTGGCCTTGAAGACTTCCAGGAACTGGAATCCACAGCTTCTCTGGGTGCATATTTGCTGAATCGTGTTTAGTTATGAAACCTTGAAACTCATGCTTGTGTTTGTAGTTCCACTGCAATAACTAATCATAAAATGCTTAAACTGTGAATCTGTGAATTACTGAGAACCAAATGGGGGTTTGGCTAACAGCTTAAAAGCTCATCATTTTGAGTAGTTGATGCTGAGCATGTAGATGCCACAAATGTAGATCCCAGCAATAAATAAAATGTGGGAGGTATCAAATGGCATTGTCTTAGCATCAGTCTCCTGTGTTACTGTTTACATTGAAATTAGCTTTGTTTATGTCCTGCTGAGAGATGCACGGCAGGCAGGAAGGCAGCTTGATATATATTTCTGAGGTTAGATTTTCTTTTCTTCTTTCTTTCTCCCGAGTTTTATGTCGAGACTTATTAAATCCATTACACTTAGAGGGACAAAGAATGTGAATTTGATAGGATCAAGACTACCTGTGGCAACTTTGATTGCTCACTGACAGTTGTGTTGAAACTCCTACCCCTGGGAACAACAAATATGTTCTTCTATATTTTGTGAAGAGCTGGGTAAATCAGTGGAACTGTGTGTGATGGTCTCATTAATAACAGTGAAATCAGACAGTGTCCAGTACCCCTTCTGTAGTGTGTGTATGTAGACCAAGAGATAAAATTCAGACCACATCTATGGGTAGTGCTGCTCAAACACAACTCTTCAGCTTACTGGCTGAACATAAGTTATTAATACATAGGATTTGAGGCTGTTTTTTTCCAAAGGACTATACTAATTAGGGAATTGTCTTCAAGATGAAAATAAAAAAAAATTGAGAAATTAAATCATGGTCATCGTTCAAATTCTGGTTCTTGTTTAATACCTGCCTCTTTACTTTGAAGTATTTTTAAAATGTAGTGTAGAATGAGAAGCTGAACTGATATTAGAAGTCCTTTATTTTGATCATGTCAAAATGAGCTGATGTGAGTGCGTTTGTCAATTGAAGTCATGTTTATTTCGAGAGTGAAAATTTTCTACTTAACCACTTAAGTGCTTAACCACTCTCTTCTACTTCATTCTTATGTAAATTTTCTGTTGTGGATTTGTTAGGATTTTGGGATATTCAGAGTTAAGTTTGAAGTGACCTTTGAGATGACCAAGTTCAACCAGTGCAATGTCCACCAAAATAGGAGCTAGACCAGGGGTAAACAGTAGAGAAAAAATAATCTGAAAATCTTGGGGATTTCTAAATGGTCTTTCAGTTTTGCCTGGCCGACACATTTTTTGTTTGCATTATTTGTTGGAAAACAAAATTTAATTGCAGAAATACTTGGAGAAGCTCTTTGAGCAGCTGTTCAGCTATGTGCAGCCACAAAAGAGAGAAAAAAAATTATGATATTATAGAGTTAAGACTGCAGGATAAACTTAGGAGATAAAATGTAATTGCCCAGGTTGGATGTTGGCCAGCATGAAGAAGGGAATGCTGCTGGTGTGCTAGAAAAGTGACAGAGGTTTTATTGGTCTGTCAACTCAGAGACAAATGAGCAGTCTGCTGAAAACTATAAATACAAATAGAGCAAATTCCAGTGAGCTGTGAAATGGTGGCCAGATCTGTTGCTTTTAGTGAAGATGTTCTAAATATTAGGAGCCAAAGACATGGCTTTTTATATAAAAATACTGTTTTTAAAGGAAAAGCTGTGAAAGTTACTACACTATAATACAAACAGAGTTGTGGGTTTTCTTTGGGGGTGGGGATTTGTTGTATGCTTGTTTGCTTCATTAGGGTTACAGCTGATAGTTTTCTTTTATCTTTGGTAAATTGACTCTGAAGTTCTCTGTACTCTGTCAAGAATTAAACTGGTAAGCAGCTACCAATAGAAAGCAGTAGTGATATTAGCCATGCCTGCCTAGTGGTGATGGTTTTCTCTGTTGCTTGAATGTTGTGAGAGAAATGTTTAAAATGCATTGTGGGAGTCTCCATACTGCATTCCAGCTTCCAAAGTAGGAAGGCATTGTATGTAATGTGTTTGCTGTTTCAGCCCTTCTTCATAACAAACTTAGTTTGTGATCTGTCATACCTAAACGAGTTTGCCTGGAGACATGCATCCCAGACAGCTTTCTGTAGTCCTGCTTTAGGCAGTGTGAGTTTGGCTTTCCATCCAGACTACAAAAGAAAAAGGGTGTCCATGTCACCATTTTCTCCACTATAACCTATTCAGGCCCCCTCCCCAGAGCTCTGCTTTCTGAATATGCTAAACCATGTTACTTACAATAATAGCTCACGTGCTACCCCACCATTGCCACATTTCCAAGGGGCATCTTTACAAATGGGCAAACTTGTCTGAGTTGGGATTGTCCTGCAGGAACTCCCTGGTGTCAGCTTCTTTGAAGAAGTCGATTGACCTCAGACTGATTCTTCATAGAAATTATGCATCTGGTTCTGGCCATAATTCTGTAAAACTTTCTAGTTCTCTTGTCTTCCTTTTGTCTGGACTAAAAAGTGAAACACTCTGGAGATATCCAGCTTAAAACACGCTTTGACATTTGTTAAAATTTTTTTGTAAGTCATCCTAAGCTTGTTCAAAAAGAGCATTCAGCCTACTAAATTATGGGATAAATTACATTAAGTTAAGTACTTGACTGGTTCATGGTGTAGACTTGCAAATGCAAGACTAAAATGTCTTAGCTCTTCATTTTTTTCCTCAGCTTGCAACGTAAAATTTCTGCTGTCACTGTTATGGCTACGAACAAAAAAAATTGGTATGAGAGAAGGAATAAATCCTTCTTGCTCACCTCCTGGAAAAAGCATTCTTTTGGCTCGCCTGTGGACCACCAGCTGTGGTTTTCCCTGCAAAAGATGAAGGTAGTGTGATCTCAGGTGTGTACAAAGAGAGAGGTCCAACAGAACAAGGCTCGAGAGTATTGCTGCCAGATCTGCCCCTTATTACAGTAGCAATAGAGAGGCAAACCCCTTCCATTGCTCCTTGAAGAAAATATCCTGAAATTCAGGTATCCTTCAAATTCCCCTCAGGAAATAAAACTTTGCCATTGACCTTTGCCAGTTGATTAATAATCTCTGGGAATGCAACCCTGTGGGGGTGCTTCCCAGTCCCAGGAACTGTTTGAAATTCCAGTGAAGCCAGGGACAGTCTTGCCATGGCCATGGATGGGCTTTGTTCTAAACCAGGATGTTCAGCATTACTTCTAGGTAAAACCCTGTGGAAGGTGTACTCTTAAGTGTCTCTTTATACCCACGAGACCATTTGGAGAAATTGTTGTAAACTTCCCCAGCTCTGATCCCGTCAGGAGGGGAAGTGTGCAAAATGCTGCTTCCTGTGGGAAAGTATGCAATCCTTTCATCTGTAGCCAGCTCTGGCTTGTGTGGAGGTAATGCCCTTCAAATATTGCTATCTCAGTGTTCTCCTGCTATCCCTGAGCTCAGGTAAGGACAAAGAATTAACTCCAAGGCCTACTCAGAAGATGCTCTGTGCAGGTGCAGCTAGAAATGAAGTGTTATCCTGGAGGGTTTTCAGAACACACTGTGCTGTGGCAGGCATTGTTTCTTTCCTGCTGTTTAAGCACTGCCTTGAGATTGAATGTTTTGTTTTCAGCTGCTGGAGTTACAGATCAGACAGAAGAATAACTCTAAACTAAGTACTACACTATAGTGTTTGAACACTGCTTTTGAAAGTTAAATCGTAAAGTAGGTTCATCAAGTAGAAGGAATTAGTTTTAAGCTTGTTCCAAAATAGACAAAAACTAGTGTCTACACAGATGTGCCAGGTGAATATTCAATTAAAAAATCATACAGAATAATTGGAAAATGCAGGTGTAGAACATTTCTTAAGCCATCAAAATTTAGATGGGTGCCAAAAATACCTTCTGTACGCGGTCCACTATCCTGTTTTTAATAGCTATTGGCTAAGTTCTTCCTTGTCTAATAAGAAGTGCTTCTGTGACTGAGCTTTCCATTAGTTAAGGTTAGCAGCAGCTAGTCCTCAGGGGGTTATCTCTGCATGTTATCTGGATTATCAGGAGATGGTGTTCATGAAGCATCCAGGTGCTTATCCAAATAGCTGTGTTCCAACTTCGCTTAGCCAGACATCTTCCAAACAGTTCATGTGTGCAAAACTTAAACTGGAAATCTCATAATTACAGGCTTTCATGGAAGATTTCGTATTTCCAGCTTCCAGCCTGAGTGGATAAACTTCAGCAACAGCTGCCTTCACAGTAATTGGGCAATTGCATTTCTAATTGCAAGTGGCACTGAGAGAATAAAGGGGTGATAGAGATTGGGCTTCTGTGAAATGCCAGAAAAAACTATTTGATCCAGCTTGGGGTTTACATGTAGGTTTGTCTCATTAAAAGAAGTGGAGGGAGGAAAAGAATTCTCCATGCCCTGCTTGCAGATTATTTTAGCAATACAGGTTATGTTGAGGCACACTAACAGCAAGAAATAGAAAACCACGTGTGAGAGATCCTGAACTTTATATCTGAACTTTATAGGTGCTGCACAGCTATTGCACTTGCTTTCCCTTCTTCCTGGAAGCACTAGGGAGTGTACAGATCATGTTCTTGTTTGGGAGCTAAAGCTAACTGAATAAATTAGTACTGGATAACTAGCTCAGGGCCTTTCTTGAACTCAGTTCTGTGTGTGTAAAAGTCTGTGTGTTGCTTTCCATGACCACTGGAAAAGAGACTGAGAAGAATACACTGCACAGCTGAGAACTACCACCCTAAAATGGCAGAGGAGCGAGGCTTTTAGGTGAGACACTGTCAGCATGCAGTTCCAAGCCAGGTCTGTTTGAACATCCTGCTTAGAGTCAGCAAACTGAAAGCTCTCAAGAAAGCAGAGCAGCGAGGAACAGAGGGCACTTAGAGGAGACAAGCAATGGGTAGGAGCTGGAGGGAGAGATGGGAATTTCTTCAGTGCTGTTTAGTCCACTGGCATGTCTCAAGTTAATCCCAAGTTCCCTCCTTGTCAGTCACGAATAAGGCAATAATCACTGCTGCGTGTAAGTGCTGGCACAGCTTTTTGCCCATCTTCTTTCTGTCAAGTTGTCCTGCCCTCTCATTGGAAACCATAATTGCAGATGTGGGTAAGGGCATGGTGACACAGATGAGAGGGGCTTGGTGGAGTCATGCATTGACTCTCAGAGACGTTTTTCTTTTAAGGAGCATGTTGTGAGTTATGGTTTATCAGTTTTTCTTGCCTCATGCATCTCAGGCAAAGTGATGAAAATATCAAGGGTAGCAGCTCAAGTTCTGGCAGCGTGGGGGCTCGTGCTGAAGGTGTGCTGCAGGCAAGAGCAGACAGGAGCTGGTACAGGACTACAGCAGCTCAGCTTAATGAGTAATCAGAAGGTTTCAGTATGATCTCTTCTCTTTCTTCCCGAGTACTAGTTAACTTACCCATTGTAAAAGTGCCAGGGATAGTAGGGGCAAGTGTGGATAACATGCAAGGTGAAATGCAGCAAATAATAAGTAGCATAAGACAGAAATGTGCCTGAAGACTGTATTTTGCCTGGGGAGAAAATAAGAGTCAGAAGTATGGGATTTTCCTGTCAGAAGCAGACTGGGCTGTGTTCACTGAGTGGTCTGCCTGGCTTACCTGTTAGAAATGTATGATCCTTGACAAGATTTCACAGATCATCAGTAGAACCTGAATGCTCAGATCTTCACTAATAACTAGGTCTGAAGTTCTGCTTCAAGATAGAAGCCTGACTTTAAGTGTCCAGGAAGCTACCTGATTTGTGTCAAATAAATGCTTAAGCTACCTGCAGAATACTGTTCTGGTTTTCTGAGTTACAAGATGCAATCTGTAAAATGTGATCATCTACTGAAAGCTCATAGCTGTTAAATCATAATTACAGTAAAGAGATGGAATTCAGAATAAAGTTATAACCCCTAACCAAGCAGACTCAGCAAGCCTATTTAATTTCCCTGTGGAATAGCAATAGAATAGATCTTCCCTTCCCCCATTGCCAGCTATGCACATCATTAAGTACCTACTAAGTAGCTGGCAAAACAGACTAAAAGTTAAACTAACTTTGCTAATAGTGAGCTGGAATTCTCATAATGAAAATGCAAGGTACCTTATTTAAATATTGGCTCCTTGACAGAATCTGCACCACAAGCCTCACAAGACTGTCACTAATCTTTTTGTAGGTGCCCTGTAGCCAAAAATGTGCTGATGCCTGCCTTTGCACAGACTGGAGACCTGGGAGATTATATGTTTTGAATAGGATCAAATGACTAGAAGGGGAAAGCACTCTATACTTAGCTGTCTTGTCATACAGACAGAAAAACGTTTTGCATGTGACCTTGTTAACAGCATGAGCTAAGAGCAGCACTATGAATTAGAGGCAGAACTACTGAGGCTTAGATCATCATTGAGAATCTGTGTCTTTCTGGTCATCTGCTTAATTTTTTTTCCCCTGTTCTCCTATTTAGACTTCAATTTTCCTGCTGACTCTAGATCGCAAGGGGAGATGAGGGTGAGAAAAGTCACCAGGCCAGTTCTCCTCCATTTTAGAAAAGCAGAGCAACAGTTCAATACAGGATTTCTTTTTCAGTATCACTGTCAAGTCCTCGATTTCTCTAAATAGTCATTTGTTCTCCCTTCATACTGCAAAGTCTGTCCTAGTGTACTCCTCAGCCACCATGCCTTTGAGCATCTTTGCAAATTATTATGACCAGACTGACTACCTCAGTGCAAATTAATTCTCTTCTGTTGCAATGAGCATCTCTGTCTTCAACTTAACTGGTTCCCACACCTGCAGTCTTAATTGCCTCTTCTCTATTTTAGATAGTCATTGAAATCTTTCCCTCCTGTTGCCTCCACCTCTGTGCACAGAACATTTTCATTGGTGCTTCTTTCAACAGAAAATTGGCATCCCCTGTCCTTTGCACTCCCTCTTCCTACTTGTTGCAGGCAGAATTTTGTTTACTGCTCCTTTCCCCTACCGAAGGTAGCACATGGTAGGTAAGACTGTGTCCTGCTGGAGTCTGCAGGCATTTGATGTCCCCTGCAAATACAGCTTTCAATCTCACTGTATGAATGGCTTGTGAAATGTCTCATAAATATCTGTTCCCTGCCTCAAGTCAATAGAACTCCTGGTTTTCCCCAGATAACACCCCACACCTTATTTTAATTAGGATAGAGGAAGCTGCTGGGACGACTGTCACGATGCAAAGGCGGGCGTGCTACTAACCAGTGTTTAAATTATGTGTCTCAGCCAGGAGGTATATATTCATTGCCCTGCAGGAGCGTCTCTTTCACCTTTGTCCAGAAGGAGGGAGTAGATACCGAAACTCAATTTTCTGTGAAAACCTCACTGTGTACTGGGTCATGAGCATTGCAATCACCACAACCCTATGGCTTGTAGGAGTCAGCACCTTTCCCAAGTGTGCTGGTAAGGTGCTGCCAGTAGAAACTTGTTTGGCTTTAATGCCATTGCTCAAAAGTTCTGCTCCTGTTTCCAAACCCATCTTTTTATCAAGAGAAGAGCCTCAGCTTCTTCTGAGTGAGCACAAGCAGGGCATGCAGCAGCAAAACTTTGTATCTGTCCCAAATGTCTCATATAATTAAGAGTCTGATAAAGTAACCCAGAACCATCAGAGCCACACACAGAGGCAGAAGTGGAAGAAGCAGAGATTAAATAAAATAAAGCAGTGTGATAGTAAAAAGAAAAGCATGTAAAAATATGAATTCCAGACAGATGGTTTGGGTGGGGAGCACAACTAATCCATGGGATATCAGAACAGTTGGATGACTGTTTTAAAATCTCCTTAAAGAGGGAAACAAGTAATTGAACTGGATTGGACAAAGATAGAGCAAAAATAAGCTGCACTTACATGAGGAAAGAACAACTTCTTAGACATCCCTTATGTAGTCATCATAGAATGGTTTGGGTTGGAAGGGACCTCAGAGATCTTGTTGTTCCAACCACCCCACCATGGGCAGGGACACCTTCCACTAGACCAGGTTTCTCAAAGCCCCATCCAGCCTGGCCTTGAATATTTCCAGGAATGGGGCATCTGCAGCTTGTCTGAGCAACCTGTTCCAATGTCTCATCACCCTCATAGTTAAGAATTTCTTTCTTATATCTAATCTAAACCTGCTCTCTTTCAGTTTGAAACCATTTCTCCTTGTTCTGTCACTTCATGCCCTTGTAAAAAGTCCCTCTCCAGGTCTCCTGTAGACCCCCTTGAGGTACTGGAAGGTGCTGTAAAGTCTCCCTGGAGCCCTTCTGTCTCCAGGACAGCCCCAACTCTCTCAGTCTGTCTTCATAGGAGAGGTGCTCCAGCCTTCTGAGCATCTCCATGTCCTTGCTCTGGACTTGATCCAACAGATTCTTATGTTGGGGACACAGCACTTCAGGTGAGGTCTCATGAGAGCAGACCAAGGTGGCAGAAACAGCTCCCTCGACCTGCTGGCCACACTGCTTTTGACACAGCCTCAGCTCTGGTGACCACCTGGGCCATGAGCTTACACAGCCCGTTCATGTCAACGTTCTCAGCCACCAACACCTCCAAGTCCTTCTCACAAGGGCTGCTCTCAATCCATTCTCGGCTCAGCCTGGACTTGTGCTTGGGATTGCCCCTATCCAGGTGCAGGACTTTGTTCTTGGTCTTGTTGAACTTTTTGGTTTGTGTAGGCCCACTTCTCAGGCCTGTTCAGGTCCCTCTGGATGGCATCCCTTCCGTCCAGCATACAGAACACACCACAGAGCTTGGTGGTGTTGGCAGACTTGCTGAGGGGGCACTCCATCCCACTGCCCACGTCGCTGACAAAGGTGTGGAACAGTGCTGGTTGCTGTGCCAACCCCTGAGGAACGCCACGTGTCACTTGGACATTGAGCCATTCACTGCAGCTCTTGAGTGCGACCGTCCTGCCAGTTCTTTATCCACTGCAGAGTCCATCTGTCAAATCCATGTCTCTCCAGTTTAGAGACAGGGATATCATGTGTGACAGTGTCAGCTGCTTTGCACAAGTCCGGGTAGATGATGTCAGTAGCTCCTCCCTTATCCACCAACACGTTAATTCCTTTGTAGAAGGCCACCAATTTGTCAGGCATGAGTTGTCCTTACTGAAGCTGTGTTTGCTGTCACCAATCACCTCCTTATTTTCCATGTGAGCATTTAGTGTAGTTTCCAGGAGGATCTGCTCCATGATCTTGCTGGTCATGGAGGTGAGACCAACCAACTTGTAGTTCCCAAGGTCTTCCTTAGATCCCTTTTTAAAAATGGGATCCCTTTATGCTTCCCCTTTTCCAGTTGGTGGGAACTTTCCTGAAATGCCACAAGTACCCAAATACAATGGAGAGTGGCTTAGCCACTTCATCTGCCAGTTCCCAGAAAATCAAATTAGCCCATGAGTGCTGTATAATTCAAAAACTTTTTTGGAAGTAAGGGTGTATATCACCTCCACTTCAGGCTGTCACTCTTACGATGAAATAAGAAAATATTTTCCAAGGCTTGATACGGGTGCCAGTGGAAGGTGGCCTGTGAACAGGAGGCACCAATTCACAGAACAGGTGGCATTCAATCCCCTTTGGGGACAGGAGTACTCACTCTCTGAAGGGGAGGGGAAGATGGAACAATTAAAACTGTGTTCTCTGTTACTTCTCTCCCTTTGTTATCAAATGTAAAATCTGCAAACAGATGTTACAATGGAACCAGGGAAAATCTGGGCAAATATTTAATTTTTCTGTCTCTGTTTGCAAGATGTTTCTACAAATAAAGAAACATGAGGGAAATAATGAAAAAAACCCCAAAACCAAAAGGAGCTGCCTGCCAGCTCCCACTGCATTGAGTAATGTACCTTCCTTCTTTCTTTGAGTGGAAAACCATACCTGAACGCTTGACCAGCTGAGAGAGGCAGTAAATCAAGCTGGAGCCACGGATTGTGATTTTCCTAAATCACCAGTGACAGGCTCTGAAAGTGCAACCTGCAAACTGTTAGCAGAGGAGATGGCTTTCAAAGAGCTTGAAAAGGAGAGGCGGTAGGAGGATGGGTGACCACTGTGTTGGGTTTTCTGTATGAGTGTTATAAGATGCAGGGGGGAGGAAGGAACTGACTTTCTTCTATTTCCTTTTTACCTACTGAAGGCATGAACTAATTTACAGGAAAGCTACCAGGCTTTTTTTTTAGTGGGGGGTGAGGTGTGGAGAACAAAGACTCTGTTTGTAACTTAATGCTTTCTGGGGGAAGTCAGCTAGCATTTAGAGCTCTGATTCCAGGCTGCAACAGATCAGAAATGAGCTTGGAGTGTCAGCCGTCAAAATACACATAGAAACCACTTCAAGGAAGGATGAATTATGCATGGGGCGCTCAGAAGCTGCTCAGGGCTGTGTTGACATGTCACAGGTGATCTGCACATGGGATCGGTGGTGGTCTGCTGGTGCCTTCTTGCTGTGTGGCAGCTGGTTGTGTTTCCTGGGCTGCAGGGGAAGGTGGAGATGGGGAGCATGGCCCAGGCAGCTCAGCACATCGAGAGCACGGCTGTACAGAGCTGAGCAGGGCCACAAGGGGGGAATCCAAAGGAACTCTTCTTTCTATGCAGATGCAGCGCTCTTTGTACAGCAGAGTTAGGCAGCTTCAGGCAGGAGAGGTTTTGAGCTGCTGTGGCACCTTTCCAGGAGCTAATAAGAACTTGAAATAGGGCCCAAGCCCTAAATGCACTTTATTTAGGCTCAGTGGCAGTTTTTCTTACTGCTGTAATTCAGCAGGAAAAGCATACAAATTTGTCTTTGAGTTTCTAGCTTTGAAACTGCATGGAGTTAGACATCTTTCATGTTAGTTGACAGGTGAGATGAGGGCCAAACCCTGCTCCTTCTGCATCTGCTTTGCCACCAATGCTGGTGGCACCTCTGGCAGAAACTGTTCTAGCTGCTAGTGAGGTGAAAACAGTTTGTATCACGGGCTCCTATACAGCTCACCTTTAAAACCAGCCCACAGCGTGTGGGTACAGATGGATGATAACTTTGGAAACCACCCACAAGTTCATTAGTCAGGTTATTTAGCATATTTAATGTATCTTGCATTGAGGGAGGCTAGGGGTGCTTGCACACTCCTCTAAGATAACAGAGCTAGAGGGATGATAGTAATAAACCAGTGCACACTTTGAGTAGCATCACTTAATCTGCCTTTTACTTGAAGGCTGCTGACTGCCTGGAAGATTTCAGGTTGTTGAAAGCACTGGCCTGTTAGCAACACCAGCTACCAAAATGGCATTTCTAACAGAGCAGATTGGGCCCCATATTTTGTGACTGACTCAGCCCTTCCCAATTTCCCAGACTGAACCAGAAGGGAAAGTTTTTGGCTGTCTGACCCCATTTTGTCAGCTTGAGGCCCAGTAAAGCATAGAGTAAAGCCAAGGTTGTAAGAATCACTCAGCTGAAGCTCCGGTCCTTCCTCTGAAACTTTTGATATACTGATTTGTGGCTTTCATATTTTAAAATAGGTATCTTCCTTTTGCAGACTTTAAAACTAGGAAAAGTAAAATGTCAGTTGGTCAGCAAAGCTGTCTTCTCAGGAAAACTAAAACAAAAATCTGTTTTGACATGCGATTGAAGTACTCAAATGGTACTCAGCCACAGAGGTTCTTAAATATGTCTAATACAAATGAGTATTTATTTACACAATATATAGACAGGTGATCTGTAATTTATGATGTTTCTAGATATGCACATTATTTTATGCCTTCAGAAAAAAATTACCACAGTTTAAGATACTTGTCTTCTTTGTGTTTATCCTGATGATAATTAAAATCTTTCAAGAGTAACTTTAATAAAGCCTTGCCTCTTCTGTCTCTTTGTCCAGTAAGGCCCACTCTGCCCCACTTTGTGCTAGCAAAGAATGAGAGAGAGGAGCTGAGCCTGCCAGTACCTCTTGGAGTTTCATGAGGAGTTGAGGCATGATTAGAAACTGGAAAAAGGAGACCAGGAACTTTTATGTGTCAGTGAGAAAGGATGAGAGTTTTAGAAACAGTTTGTGTAGAATGCGAGCCAAAAGAAAAAAAGGTTTAAACTTTTCAAGATCTTGCTTCTGTTCCTAGGCATGATAGAAATAAAGGACTAATTGGGCAATAAAACGTGCTTACTGGAGTTGGCTAGGGTAGGATCACTTGTAAAAGATTGCTAACAATAGGATGAGGGTTTTTTCCTCTGCAGGGAAGAGAAATTAAGGGGTATAAAATACATAGCATAATATAATCATGAGCGTTCGAAATACACATATGTATGTCCTTACCTTCCTTCTGACTTTGGCATTCATAAAATCTTTCCACGGTTCTGGCGAGGAAGGGAGGAATAAAACCTCAGCCCTGTGAACGAGCAGCAACTTTGCTGTCCCTTGTGTCAGTGCTGCCCTGGGTGTTCTAAACCTGAGGAGCCTTTTTTCCCAAGTGCAGGTGAGCTGTGTCAGACAGCACATTCTGCTCTCTGGGAGGCTTGGTGTACCCCAGGAGAGCTCCCAGAATAAAGAGTATTCCCCACCCTTTACTGCTCTTATTGTTGTAAATCCCAATCCTGAAGGTTACCATAGCAGGCAACCTAAATACCTGTGTTCTATTATGCTGGGCAGTGTATGTGAAAAAAACCCCCACAGTTATTAGGTCCTGTAACAGATCTAAATAAACAAATGTAATCAATGGATGTCTTTGGAACTGCTCTCAAATGATGACTGTAATTTGTAAGATTAACCACTTTGCTCAGCAGTGAGTAGTTGTAGAACTGGATTTTAAGGAAAGACTGAAGGAAACCAAATTGCTCAGGTGCCAGAAATACCCTGCTCTGTTCCTGTGAGAGAACATATAAGCAACAACAACTAATAAAATAAAAATTTTATTAACTGTTGGAAGAATTATTTCTATTAGCATTTCCCAGTAAAATTGAGGTGACTTAATTCCCAAACTTTCTTTCAAAAAAGGCATTTTTTCAGGCTGTTGGAGGTTGGCCACTAAACGTGTCTGTAACACATTAGGCACTGTTTCTCAAAACACCTTGTGGACTGCTAATTGGGGTTTGCATAATACCACAAAATTGCAGACATTCCTTTGAAATAAGTAGGAATGAAAACTGCTTTTCTGGGGTAAAAGAGAAAGGATTTTTTTTTTATTTTTAACAAAAAGGCTTAACAAAAATCCTTTATTAGAATATGTTGTTATTATTATTGTTTGCTTTTTTTTTTTCCCTTAAGAAATTAGTTTGAGAAAAAGTTTCTAAATAGTTTTGAATTACACAAGTTCAAGGAGGGCCTTGTACATACAGTACTACTGTTCAAGCCAAGAGGTAAACAATTATGAAATGCCTTTGAAATGCAAGGCTGGTAAGGCTTTTCAAGGTTATGTATTTTGTCATTGAACACAACAGTAAGTTGTTAGGAGTAGGAGGGAGTGATACTTATGCACAGATGTGCAAATTAAAAAGTTATTAAATTTAATAGCTCAGGGTACAAATTCTTAGTTGTAATACTATTGTTTTAAATCTGATTTATCCTATAGGAACCAGTCAGGATCAAAAAGGAAAAAAAAAATTCATTAGAGAAATACATTTGCTTGGTCAAAATTCAGAGTTATTCTGCACTTTAGCTGATGAGTACATGTGCATTTCAGGCCCATCCATCCTGCAGATCTGGAGCTGTGCTGGGTTTAGGTCTGAAGATGGTTTTAGGGTAGAACAGGATCGAACCAGGGCTGTCACTGAAAATTGTTAGGCTGCATTCTGTTTTTCTCTAACCGTTGGATCACTCTGAGCTGTGAATCTTTTTCAAGGCTTTGAATGTTCAGAATATCAGTCCAAGCGAGCTGATTTTGTTTTATAAGTGTCCAACAGCTCACTGTGACTGGACATAGGTAGCAATTCTTTATGAGGGAAAGCTGGAAAAAGCCAGTTTCAGAGCATTGTGAAAGTGTAACTGGGTGCATGAGAGAGACAATCCTCTCCAATTAACTCTTATTTCTGCCTGAAATTCTGAAAGGGTAGATACAACATCTCACCATGCTCTGCATGACATACCCAGCATGGAAGCATGAACATTCTATTTCCAAATCTGTTTCACCTCGCTGTATGATTCTGTGTTTAAAGAAATAGCAGCAAAACGGAAGCTTTTAGGCAAGCAGATGGATGTTGATAGAGTTGGAAACTTACACTGTATTTATCAACAAGAACAGTCTCTTATGGTCAGAATGTGAGTACAGCAAATAATACAGTAGTTTGGAGAACAGAGAGATGTTGGGGAAAGGAGAATTTTTTGTTTTGAGTGCCGGGTTTGACGGTACATTTGTTTATATCTAATAAATACCTAATGCTTGGATCTTGCTGGTATTTCAGTCTTGTATAAAGAAGGTTTTAAATGAAAAGAACACGTCCTTCATTTAAATCAATTACACAAAAAAGGGAAGAAAATCACCTTTTGTTATATTTGAAGCACAGGAGGAGGCGGCAAGGGCAGATTAGCAGGGCTTTGTGCAGCAGTGCCTGTGTATGAAATAAACAACTTTTGATAGGAAGATTACAAAAACTGGAATCAGAAGAGAGAAAAGCTGTTGCTAAATGGTAAGCATGTATTTGCTGTGTTTACCCACTATTTTCCTTCTGCTTTAGCAGAGGTATCTTCCAGGCTCTTGAAAATTTGAATCATCCTTGAGCTGTCAAAAACTTGGTCTCCTGTGCAGTAAAGACACGTTTGCACAACTTATTGGGTAGGAGAACCCCCCTGCACTGTGCTGCTAATGCTGGGGCACAGAGTTCATGCAGAAATTGTGGCAAATTGCAGAAAGACAGGGTGTCGGGTGCTGTACATTTTGAACTTTATACATCTCTCTTGAAAAGACAGGCAGATGAACAAAGGAAATGCAGGAGGCCAGAGGTGGAAAAACATCCTGATGAGAGAAAAAAATTCCTTCTTCTAATGAGAGGCTTTGTCACTGAGCCATGAACATCAGAAAATAATGATGAGTGGTCATAGGTATCTACTAAGAGTAGAATCCACTTTAGATTGATAACAAGAGCAGTAAGATTGAAAAAAAAAAACCTCTCTCTAGAAGAGCACAGCATGCACCCATCTCTCTTTGCAGCAGGAATGAGAATATCATCATCCTCTCCACAGAGTTACAGAGTTCTTGTAAGTGTAAAATGAGAATCAGAGAAAATAGTCACATAACAACTCAAGATTCCCTTCCTTAACAGTTCTTATTTTCTCTCATCCTGATACAGTGCTTTAAAGAACAAAATGTGGAATAAAAATGCTCATGAGTTAAGGTACTTTGATTCATTCACTTACTAGTTCCACAGAAATTTATCTATTCAGAATAACCAGAGATGTTAGCAATTGTAATTAATTGGAGATAACATGTCAGTATGTTAGCACTTTCCAGAAGCTAACATTCCTGTCACAAAGTTTCAGAAAAATTTTAAATAGTTAGCAATTGTTTGCTGTCACAAAAGGCAGCTTTGCAAAATTCGTGTTGAAATGCAGCTTCCTGTTGTAGGCATGCCCGTGGTTCAAATATATTCTGTTCTGTTTCTTATTTGAGTCACTTCTTAGAAATTGCAGAGGGGTACCCCAAAACCTAGCTAAACCACACACTGAGAACAGTGTTTTCTGAGACCATGAAGAAAGTTCTCTTTGCTTTCTGGTTTTTCTAGCATTTTAATTGTTTCCCCTACAGTTTCGGGGTTTGGCCTACACTAGTTGAAGCATACCCTTACACAAAAGCCTTAAGAAGTCTTATCTTAATATTCTTTTGAGGACAGACATGAAGACTGAATCATACAAGGCCTGTCTATTTGGTCCTTGACTGGATTTGTAAGAAAATAAGTGTTCTGCCTTACATATGTGGATTAGTCAAAGCCACGGATGGCAGGGGCTGGTAGAAAAATGTCTTAAAGTAATGTCTCCTGACCTGAAGATGGTAGGTTTGTTAAAGTTCAAAGCCCATCAAAGTTCTTTACCCAAAATCTCATGGAAACTGAACAAAAATACTGTTGAGATGGATTATTCCCTTAGGATTTCCAATCCTGCCAAAATGTAATGTAACTTCCTTTGGGACTTTTGCCAAGACCGAAAATGTTACTTTTCCATTAGCCTACTCCTCTTAAAGGCAAGAAATTACAGCAAAACTACACCTCCAGCAATGAAAACTTTTCATTTTAGTACTAATTTCATTAAAGAAGCAGAGCTTCATCTATATATGAAAATGCACTGAACATCAGCTAGGCAACCATAGCATTCCTCAGTTAGCTGAGGAAATTGTCATATTGACTCAAACTGCCCATATTGACTCAAACTGCCCATATTGACTCAAACTGCACACACACACACATTTCAAATACCACTTTTTTTACTGCCTTGGTGAAAATCCTCATTTTCTCTTGTTGCATATAACTGCTGAGCAGGTGCAGTGTAGTAGAAGCATTAGATACTTCACGAGAGTGATGTGTGTTACATTTACCTTGTGGGACTGAATTTGGAAAGGAGCCTTTAAATTATTATTCCTTAGTTTCAGATAGCAAAGATTATGCAGATTTAGGCAAGCTGACAAAGGATGTTTCCTCGTCTTTCAATGGGTTTGTACAGCCTGAAAGCATCTCACGTAGTGCTGCTCAAGAATGTATAAGATGGTAGTTAATGAACTGTGGTAAGCTGGAAGTAAATATTCAGATATGGGCACCACAGTGTGGAGCTCAATGAATTTGACCACAATTATTATATAATTATTGTGGTAATGAGTGGTTTCTGAGTTTAGACTTCACAAAGCATAGTTATGTACTGTTAGTTGCTTCTTGCTAAGGGTTTAGTTTAATTAGTTGAGCTTAAACGTAGCTTGCTATGAAAAGCAAATGTTTTAGTGTGTTATTGTCTTCCTGAGTTAAGACTGGGAAGGTATGAATTTACAATGAGAAAACATAGGGAAAGCTAGAGTGTTCTTGAGTAATATCCACAAAATATGTTTCTGCTGAAAACCTATCTAGATGGGGTTTTTTTCCCTTCGTACTGTTGAACTAATAGCCTTTAAATCCAATTAGTTTTGTGTCAGATAACAGTTGAAAATATTTCATTGTATCCCCTCAAAAAAAAAAAAAAAAAAAGGGTGATTCAAATGGTATTTTACATTTTTTTCCGAATTACCCACATCATTTAACATAATTATCTCCTTCTTATACAGCTTGTCCTAAAATTGTAGTCCTTCTAGAGAATTTTGTTCTTGGTCACTAGGGGTCAGTGATTCAGTTCCAAGTTAAGATGCTTCAAGATACTCAAGTTTGATATGTAAGTTCGTGCTGTAGCCAGTGTAAATTGAGTCAATGGAATACTTCTCTAGGCTCCACTGACTTACTGCTTTGACTGGAATGAGAGCTGAGACATGCAGCTCACATGCAAATGCTTACATTTAACTATTAGATATAGGGAATTTTCTCTCAGCCTTTAGGTTCTGCTAGGTTCTAGGGAGGTTAGTTTGTGATGGCCTGATCTAGATCCAGCTCAGTGTTTCTCAATGGACAAGGCAAACTTTGGCCACTCCAAGAACAAAGGAATACGTATTCTATTCTTACCTTTGATTGCAGCAGAGCTCAGTATTTTGGTGCCACTAAAAGAAATTGAGGACAAGGAAGACCAAGAAAGGCTGGTAGGACTTGCCAGGCCATGCAGAGGGGTAGAAGCTGTGGGAGAAGCAGATGGGCATGTGGAGAGCTTAGAGGGATGTAGGGGCTTCTTCTGTTCCCCAGGCTGACCTCCCCAGGTAAGTCCTTGTAAGGCTGGAACGGGTCCATGGGGGCCCTCACCTCACTGACAATACAAGAGAAACCCACATCTTAGCTCTTAAGTGCACTCCCTCCCCCAGGCTGCTTTTATTTCTTATGTTCCCCAAGGAAGAGCAGCCAGGAGCACCCTCGTGGGCCCAGGCCTAACGTGCATGGCAGGCCTGGCTGTGCTGCCAGCACCCAGCAGCTCTGACAGCACAAACCAACCAAGGAGAGGGCAAGCAAATACAGCTCTGGCTGCTTAACCCAATCCCTTCCCACTGTGGTCACAGGGAGAAGGAACAGCTCTTCTTCATCCTTCTTGCACCCGAGGCCCTGAGGACAGAGGAGTCAGTGCAGCAGGACCCAACACTGAGACCCGACACAGTGCACAGCTATTTGGCCCCACTTCTGCCCAACACCTTACAAAGCTGGGCTTTTATTTTAAATTTTGGCTAAAAAACTATTTAGTAAAGGTCAGGGGATCTGGCCATTTAGCTATTTGGTGTGACAGTGAAAAATAAGAATAGGAAAAAGTAAAAGAAAGAACAAAAGGAAGAACAAAACTCACCTGAGTGGTGTCTGTCTGCCAGTTATGTCTCACAAAGTAGTTGTTAGCAATTCAAGCATGATTTTGATATCTCTCGTAATACTTAGTATGTGTAACTATTGGCCACGACCTTGGACTGTTTCCTGATTCTGGATACATGGTATTCTCCTTCCACATGCTAAAGCATTAAGGAAACTTCTCTACCATGTTGGAGGATTTTAGCTTTTGTATTTTGTGGGTTGGGGGGAGGTGATTCGCTTTTTTAAATCAGGAATGAATTACATCTTTAAAACAGCCTTCTGCTTTTCTCTTGGTCTCCCTCCTCAGTACAGAATAATACTGCAGTGTTTTCTGCAGTTCGGTTGTTAGGGACAAACAATGTTTGATGTAGTCCGGAGCTTCTAAGAACTGCTTCTTTAATTTTATTTGAAAAATTACTACTTGACAGATAAATATTTTTTCCAAGTGGGATATGCTACTCTTGATAGGTTGTTACAGACAGCATAGAGCTGTTAGGAGTGAATTGCTGTGTTCAGTCACAGCGTGGTCATTTGTGTCTGCAGCTGTTCCTGTTTAGCTCTCTCTGAGTTGTTCTGTCCTGATCTGCTGTGGGATCCTCAGGAATAACAGAGCATCATCTGCTGGGACAGCAGAGCCCTCTAAACTCCCTATTAATCTCCCTGAGAAGTTCACCCAGTAGTGTAAATGGTTATGGTTGTTTCATGACGTGAAGACTTGGCTACAGAGAAGCGAACACAAACTTCTTACTCTTAATTACTTTTTAAAGGAAAGCAGATTTTCTCTGTAGTGATAATCAATGGGACTTGTGTTTGGAAGAAAGATGGATTATTCAAAATGAAACCAGATCTGCCCAGGGCAGATTTCCAATGGATCTTACTCCTTTTTAAGTTTATGCTTTCCTAAGTAGTTCTCAAATAATCTTTAATAAGTGTAAATTAAAGAGCCACCCATGAAAAAAAAAAAAAAAAAGAAAAATCAACCAAGGTCTAAATTACTGTTAGGAACAATTTTAAAGGCAGCAGTCCAATTGTGTCAGCAAATGCATTCTTCCTACCTTTTATTTTCCGTGTCTAAATGGCATTATGAAACATTATCATATGTATTTCTTTCTGAATCTTAAGCTTCCTGGTTAGGTCAGTGACTACAGGGTGACTTTGACTACATTTGTCAAGTGTGGAAGTGCAGGAGGTCGCTTGGGTCTGTAGGTTTTGGGAAGACACTCTTTACCAAGTCTGTTGGCACCACCACCATGAGGAGCACGAGTCACAAGCTGTACTTGCAGCCTGTCTTCCTGTACCCACCCAGTTCAGGTCGATCTCAGTCTGGAACAGCTCCTTGGGTGAGAGGATGCTTGTACTAAATCTCTTTTGGGTCTGGTGTCTCACAGGATGCAGCCAGGACCTTCCACCTCCGTGCTGCCCTGCCAGCTTGCCGTGCCGTGCCACCGGAGTGCCACATCCAACACACATCCTCATCCAACACACGGCTGCTGCGGCAGGCAGCCTCACTTCCGACATCTGCTTCTCCTCCAGGGTTACAGCTGGAAATTGGAGGCAACTCAAGGCCTGTCCTCTTTCTGGAGGTTTTCAGGCCTGCAGGACCTAAACCCAGTTTTGGCATTTAATCCTAAGAAATGGCTTTTATGAAAATTATCTTTGGATTTCTTAGCAAGCTCTGAGGCTGTATGAATTGAAAACATCACGTTACCAAGTTTCAAAGTGGAGTGACAGATTGTTCCACCCTGTCCTATACCATTGTCAGATGAGAAAATTGAATTCTTCACTCCTCACGATGTTTCCTTGGGTGCAAAAAGAAATACAAAGTCTTCATAGCTAGAAATGAATAATGTCAATTTTGTAATGACAAGATATTTCAAAATCACTGTCTCATGTCCTTTAGAATTTGTTTTTCTTTAGCAGCCTCCTCTGTTAGAACATGTTTACAGTAGGTACTCTTTTAAACTAAAATTTATAAAAGGATTCAAAGAAAGAAAACGGGAAAATTACCTTGACATTCAGTGACAGCTGTAATATCATGTAAATCATTACTAATGGAGACCAATTATGGAGGCTCAAAGTCGACTGTAATAGATTTTTTACACAAAGGAGGAAGGATGTTGGACCTACTGCAGAGCTGAGAAGAAGTAATTACATATCATCTTTCATACCTAACAAATGAGGTATTTTTAAAGGTGTCACACTAGCCATCACACGCTCAAGAACATCATGTTCTAGGCAGTGGGGTGTTTTGTTTGCAGTTACATCTTTTAGAGCAGCCATCTGTACTGCAGCATCTGTGTGCCTGCTACGTATTTTGGGGGTGCACGTGCATTATTTCATTTTGTGCAGTTGTTTGGTAACCTACTGAGTGCATTGCAGCCATTTAGCATCCATACTCTCTGTGCTGACTGCTGTCTTGCCTCAACCAATGTCCAAGTTCTTTTTCAAAGTGACTTCTTTTCTACTTATCAGTGGGACCTCCTCAGGACTAATACCTCCTACATAGGAAAGACATCCTTTTTTTACAGTGGTATTTATACTGATGTCTGAGGAAGTTTAATGAAATCTAGTAATTTGAGGTTCAAAAGTCTTTTAAGAGATAATTATTTATAGGTTGTGAAGATGGAAGAGATTCTATGTGAATGCTCCCTTAGTTCAAGGACATAACGCTGTTTGCTCCTGGCTCTTCTGTTAATTTTCATCTGATTTTTCAGTTCTCTGTATCAGCATTTACCTCTGCACCTTTATCTGTATGTTGTGATGTTTTGTGTCACAGAAGCTCAGAGCTCTGTTGTGGGATCATTTAGTGACCTGACTAAATATAGGAACTTTTTCAATTTCAACATTAATTTACCTTAAAACAAGTCACATTTGGGGATCATGACTCTTTTCATTTGTTTGGCTGTTGCAGTCGCCGGGGCACAGCACTTACCTGCTTGTTGCAGAGACTTCAGGTACTGAAAACCTGAGGTGCCATCCTGTTCTCCACCTTTGTTCTGAACTGCAGAAGTCTCTTGGAGACCGGAACACCTTAGTGTAAACTAAATGTTCTAATTAATAGTAGGGTGAAGGATGAGCAGTGTTCGATGTGAAGGAATTTGGATGTAATGGATTCTCAGAAGTCAGTTTCGGTTTCCAGCATCAGTTTCCCAAGTATGAAATGGACTTTGTATTTACAGCTACGTAAGAATGAACTGAGCCTACTTTACCTTCATACCTTGCTTGCATTAACTGGAAAAGTCTGGTGTTGTATCTGTATTTTGGACTGGTCAGGTTCTGTCTGACCATTTGTAGAAGACTGTGAAGGAAAGCAACCCCTAACAATACTAGTTAAAAACCCTGCATATTTTGTGACCTTTACCATAGGTCACGTAAAAATTCTTTGGTGTTTCTTGAAGACATAACAGGGGCATAACTGTTTTCTTTCAGTTAATCCCCGAACATCTGTTTTCTCAGCCAGAATAAAAGTGTAAACAAGAGAATGAAAGGACAGTTTATTTTCCCAATTTGAATCTTTTTGTCAAACTCTTTTATCTCAGGATCTCACTAGTAAATAAAGTTTTAGGAAAGGGTCATGTTCCCTAAATACTTGCAGTGTTTAAACCTTAGTTTCCCTTGATAAAATAATTTACACAGAAACCATTTTGACTACCTTACCAGTTTGCTGCTGTGGGAGACATTATGTCTTAAAAATCTTTGAAATGTGTTTAAATATATATTTTATATACATAAACACGTATTTTACATGTGTGTAAATATATATTTCTATTTCCCTTTCTTTATGCTTTGCTTTTTTTCCCATAGGAGGATTGTTCAGGCACCTGGCTACTCAAATCCTTTACCAGTCTGATTTAATTCATGGCCAACTTTGCCACTTGTTGTTTTGTCAATATAACCTTCAGAGAAATCATGGATCATGGCTACTTTAGTGAAATTAGTCTCTGGCAAGTGTGCAATTATGCTGGTGTCCCAGAGTAGCTGCCCAAAGCCATCTGCAAAGGACTGCTTGGGTGAGGAGAGGTTAAACATACCTGTCACCAAGCTAGGCTGAATTTCCACTGAGCATCTAGCAGGGGAGATAGAGAAAATTATGTTTAGGGAAAAAAATGGAAGGTGAGACCTTGCATTTCTACTGTGTTTCTAGGTTTTTCAGTCCATAAAAGGACTGTCTTTAAGCTGATTAATTAACATGGCAGGAGCCTCTAGAGTGTCTACAGCTACAGCAGGACAACATCTGTCTGCAGTAATTAGGCAGGAACTTCCAAACTGAAGGGCTGCTCACAGATGGAGCCCATAGCTGGCCAGGCAGATGATGTAGGGTTGTTTATACAAACCCACTTTTACCCTTAAAAACAATAACAAACACCTATCGTTGGCAGTCTTTGAGTATGAAATTAATTATGATAAATCTGAAATGGTAAGTGCCTGGTGTATTGAAAAAAAATTGTGTTGGGAAGGGAAACCCCCCTCAGATTCAGTCATACTGATGGGACAGAAAAAGACGAGCTCTTACTGAAAGTTTATTTTACTGTGTAAAATAATAAAGGCCTTTGAAGAATGGATGGAGATGGAGCTTTCTTAGATGTGCAGAATGGCTTTCAATAAAATAAATATATTTCACACCTGTTCTATTTATTACTGTTAATAAGATTAGAGAATTAAAGTTGTTAAAGAATTTCTTCTCAGAATCTATCAAACATGTAAGACTGTTTTGTTCAGGGAATATGTTGTCCTTCAAGAACTAGGATGTGAAATCATCTGAAGATACTAGAAGATGCCCTGTGGTGTAGGAGGGTTTTTCCAGTATGTTTATTTTTACTGTAGGTAATGTTAATATTTATAGAAAAATTCTCATAGCACTGCCTGCTCCAGTATTGATTAGAGGACACAGGATTTCATGTGAGCTAAAATTTACTTGATTTCAACTGAAAATATGCTAAGACTAGCACAAAAAATCTCAGAGAAAATACATGAAGAAAAGACACTTGAAGGAAACACTGAGGAAAGATGTAGAATAGTTGGCTTTGATCTCCCCTGGCTCTCTCCACTCTCTCATAAATGTAGTGAAAACATTTGTACTCTGTGACTACTGGGTTTTTTTTTATGGTCATGAACATTTTCTGAGGATTGTAAGTAATGCTACAAAGGGTGTTGGCAAAGGTGCTTCTTTTTCCAGTACCTTGTATTTGTGAAAGAAACTGGAATAACAGCCTCTGTACTCCTCTGGTTTAGCTACGTATGCTCTTCTCCGAGAAGCTCATTTTATAGAGAAAGAAAATCTGATATCCTGCCTTTTATGTCTGCTAGCCAAAGTACTGCTGAAAGCAATTTATTGATTTGCTAAAACCCAGTTCAGTTTCTCCATTCTTCACTAATATCTCTGGATATTAGATTATAATGAAGTATTTTTTCCTTTGTAAGTATTAGGATGTTGAGGATGGATACAGGGCTTACTTCTTACTAACAGTTACATATATTTCATTTTAGGAAGTGTATATTAACTTCAATTTCTTGCACTTTCTGTCTGTTCCACTTCAGGTATTTACCTGACTAGGGGGAAAAAAAATTGTAAGTCAATTTTTGAGTCTAGTTTTTGAAAAGTGTGTTGGTCTCTGCTGAATTTCCTCACAGCCTGACATGAGTGTCCCTAGGAGTGCTGGGTGTCTCTTCTTGTTTTTAGGAGACAGAATTCTGAGGCTGTTGGATCAAGGTCTTGAATACATGGGATTTTTACAAATTGTAATTTCCAACTCAGTTTCTGATCTGAAATTTCAAGGCTTCTCAGTATTATGCTAACAGAATAGCATATCTTTTTAGTAATGGTAGGATCCTGTTTGCCTGAGCTTGTTTCACCCTTCACCAGTGCCAGCAACTTGGATTTTTCACTGACCACAGTGGTTCTGCAGTATCTGCAGACTCTGCAGTATCTGAATGCAGATGCAGTCATTCAGTTTCTGAAAATGAAAGATTTGGGAACAGTGACTGCTGCCTCTGCCCCAGGGGCCTGGGAGAGCACTGCATCAGCTGTTCCTTCTCTGGAAGACTCAGGACAACCTGTTCCTTCTTGTTACTCCCAACACCTCCCCAGACCAACACATTTACTTTTCTGGGTTCCCCAGTGATGATGGCATTTACTGAGATTGGAAAATGAGGTCACAGAGATCATCAAGGAATGGGAAAGCAACTAGGTCACCCCCAGAACCTCATTCCCATTTCCACAGAGCTGAAATTATTTTCCTCTATTATTATACAAATGGAAAGTCAGTTCGGAAAAATCAGATTTTTTCTTTTCAGGTGAGAAAGCAGGGCAGGCTGCACAGCTCCTTTGTGGGGAGTAACCACACGTAGCCACCACCTCCCCTGGCCTTTGTGCACGAGATCTCTCGGTGTCCAGGGCTGGTGGGACACCTGGAGAGGGGCCAGCAGATCTCAGAGCTGGAGGCACCAGATATCTGAGATCTACAAACTGTTCTTCCTATATCTAGGGGGAAAAAACCCAAGGAACATTTGCTGAGCTTTATTTCGTAAAGACTGAGAGAACAGGAACATCGCATACTGAAACAACTAACCTGAAGTATGAGCTCACAGCTGCAGTGTACTAAACAGATAAGATGGTGCTGGCAGAATTGATTTATTTTTCTCTATACCAATCCTTTCCTGCTGCAATGAATCGTGTTGCATTCTGCAGAGAGAATTACTCAGCCGGTTGGTATTGGGGAGGAATAAAACAGGAGGCTTATTTTAAGGTGAACTGGAATAACGTCCTTTGTTAAGATATTAGGCACACTTCTGTCAGCTGGTAGAATTTTAATCAATGTTTTTCACCATACAGTTGATGCAGGATCTGTGTTTGAAGAGCTGTGAATACAGTGTGTATTACCTTGCTACACATGTGTGGCAACTAATGGAGTACAGTCTTTTTCCCAGTAATATACATCTGGTATTACAGCCTGGTCCAAAACATTACTCAGTTTTACAACTATAGACAGAATTTTATTACATTCTTCAGTAATGTGATAATGATGAGCTGATTCTTACAAATCTTCATGAACTTGCTCATCAGTGTAGAACCAAATTAAAATGTAACTTTTTTGAAATTTCCAAGTGTTTAGGTAAGTGTTTCACTGGTTCAGTCAGTCAGCTAAATCTTTGAGAAAAGAAGGTTCTTGTAAGTTTTCTAGCAGAGTTTCTGAACTGCTTTTCTGTAGTAATTTAAAACCTAATTTGCAGAATCTTTGTGTTAGAAATCATTTGGAAGTAGAATCAAACTAATTAAGATTATTTTCATACAGATCTTGATTTTTCTTTGCTAACCCTTAGCTTCTGAATATACTGTTAAGGTAGATTCTAGGAAAAAGAAAACTTTTTTTCCAAATGTTCCTTTAAGTTATATTCAATGTTTATTCAAGCTGATCTATTTTGAAGAAAATGACAGTAATCTTACTGGTTTTTCTGTTATGTCTTTCAGTTCTCAGAACAACAACAAAAACCCCCCCCACCAAATGCAAAACAAAAAGAAAAAAAAAAAAAGAAAAATCCTTGCTTAGTATGAATTGCACAAGAGTATGAGTCGAGAAATACTTTATATGTGTCTTCACATGCACATGCCAAAAGGTCTCTGCCAGATCTGTTCTCTATTGGAATTTGCAGGGGGTTGTGAAGAGCAAATACTGAAGCGCTGTCTTGCTCTTTCTGCTTTAAAATACTATTTGAGGAGGAGCCTGAGTAGCTCAGAAAAGGATCTGTTCAATATCTAAGACAGAACTCCTGGGTTGCTAAACTGTAATTGAAAGGTAAATTTTGAGACAAAACAAAGTTAAATTACTGTTTGCATAGTTTATTGTTCCTTTGGGATTTATAAAAACATCTCCAGTATTCTTTGCCTCCACCCAAAAAACTGTATTTTTTTGTTGAATTACAAGTTTTAGATTGCAGTTCTCTCTTCTTTCTGAAAGACTTGAGCAACTATTTGAATTCCCTAAGAGTATGTTAAAACACAGGAGACAAAAGCCTCAGCTTCTGTTTTCAGTCCTGGTTGTGGAGAAAGGCAGAACTGCAGTGTATGCTGTCATGAGAGGACCAGGCATTTCTCATGTAAAACATCTGAAATGTTAATATTTTTGATGCTGTTTTGGTTTTGTTGTTTTTCTGTATCTACTAAAAAAAGGGATAAAATGCATGGCGCTTTTAGTGGAAACTTCAAATACAAAGTTAACCTTAAAGTTAAAAAATTAAATATATTTGCTAATGATGCTTCTTAAAGGATGAAGTATTTGGAAGACATTAAACAGGGAGATAGTACTGTGTGTTTTGGCTTCCAGAAAGGGTATGATGCCAGCGTGCTCTGGACTGCCAACATCCCCAAAAAGCTTCCTCGCTGGCCCCCTTCACAGTGGGTTGCCTGTATCTGCCTCCTGGTTCTTGATGCTGACACAGAAAATAAAACTTTGGCAAGGTTTATGCCACAATGGGCCTGAATTCCAGATAGTCTCTAGGTGTAGCTCAAGTATAATTGTTCATAAATGGAGACTGCTGGGTTAGGCCAATTAGCAGATGGCTCATTTGTACAATTTTTAGAATCATAATTCATGACTTTGTCCATTCATGGGGGTTCTGGAAGATTATTAATCAAATATGTATTGATGCAAATGATGAGCAGCGAGTAACTCACTGTCTGAAAACCAAGTTTTTTCCTGACTTCTTCTGTGATGCCTTATCCCTGTTCTTAAAATCAGAGCTGAACATGGTTAGAAGGGAAAAAGGGGTTTTTCCCTGGGTATTTATTTCAAGGATCCCTGGTGCACTCCGTCCAGCTGGAACACTCCCAACATGCACATGGAAATGCCCACCCCAAAATGCACCCCCACGATGGATCGGGTTTAGAATTATAGGTGTTACAAATTAGCACATCTATCAAAGATTCCCCAGTGAGTGAGGCCGAGTGAACCCCCCTCCCCAGGAACCCTCCCCTGGCCATACCCATCTTTGAGTTTACAAAATGTGTTCCTGAGAGGACCTTGGTGTCTGAGGCCTCCAAGATGTTCAGTCTCCCAACTCAACAAAACATTAAGTCTAGGAATGTAGGCTAAAAAGGAACACCAAGAATACAAAAGGCCAAAAAGGCATCCAAAAGAGGTATAAAAGAAAAGGCAAAAAATCATTATGGCATCAGTGGAAGTAGGTACAGAGTAGGAGGAAGGAGAAAAATGCTTTCTCTCCCCTGCTCTGTCCATCCTCCTCAGCAAGGGCCCCAGCACAATCTCTTTGTTTCCAGGGCAAGACAGGATTTCCCTCTCCTCAGGTTTGCTTGGCCTTTCTGCCCAAAGAGCAATGAGTGCAGGTCCCTTATGGGACACTGTTGTTTGTCAAAGTGAAGTCAGCACTCAGTGTACATCTTTATGGGATGAGGGAAGAAGACAGTGACGTAAAATGTCCTTGAGAGGGGGTCTGCTTTTGCTAAGCCGTGCTTAACCCTCTCTGTGTATTTTGCCAGTTGCTTCTCCTTTTAAGTGATAATTTTTTGCAGTTTCTGCAATAAAGAGCAGGAGTGGAAGCCCGTATTTGCCATAAGAAGTTGGGTAGAGTACCTGGCAGCAGATTGCACATTTGCAGGGCTCAGTGAAGCTCTGGTTGCCAGCACATCGCCTGGGGAAGAGCCCCAAATTCCACTTGCTCCTGCCACTGCTCCGTGTCATGGTCAGGGTTCAGCCATCCCAGGAAACACAAAACCAGGTTCTGGGGAGATAACCAGTCTTTGCCCATGGGAAGCACCTAATTAGATGCACTTATCAGGTGTTTTTTAATTACAGAAATATGTAGATAATTATTTTCCTTTGAGCCAGCTTGTGCTTACCTCTCTTAAGAATGTGCCATGAAGAAAAAAGGTAAACTGCTACTTAATTGTACTTTAAACTATAGATATTTAAAGCAACTGAACCATAACAGTGAAGGGGGCACAGATACTATGCTAATATTTGAGTAAAGTGAGAGGTTCCTCTTGTGCCAACCTTTTCTGAAGTTTTAAATGTTAAATGCATCGTACAAAGCAAGAGTGATCCAGATCAGTGATCCGTTTAAGTGTATGAGGTAGCATATTTGCTAAATTAGATTAGGGTTCTGGATTTGAGGATTTGGGTGTGGTGTTTTTTGGTGGTGTTTTTTTTTGTTTCAGTTTTGGGTTTTTTTGGTTTTTTTTTAGATCCAGTGTATAATTTGAAAGATACAGTGTAAAAAACAGGAAGAGAAAAGTATTTTCCAAACAGTAGAACAGTTAAGCTCAGCTTCCACTTGATGCAGCTTTGTTCTTGCCTGTAGCATCAAAATGGAACAGGTTCCATTCTTAATAGTTATGTTACCTACATATGCTGTCTTTTTATTAAAAAAAACTTTATGATTAAGGAGTATTCCATGATAAGGTGTGGGCTAGCCTAGGACTAGCTCAGGAAATACTCATCTTGAATAAGCAAATAATGCTCAGTTAACTTTATTGCTAAAAACCAGTGCTTATTTTGGAGAAAGTTCTCTTGCCTTATTGATCAATAATGGAGGTATTTGTACGTTCCATAGAGATACCAGACCAAATTTAAAAACGGGAAAGAAGACTCACAGTTACTTACCACAGATACGTCTTTCGAATTCAAAAGAGAAGAATTTATTGCAATATATAATGAACAAAAAGAATTCAAATTATTAACCTCAAGACATTTGTTCCTGCAGTCTCCCTTGCAGATAAAGCTTTTAATCAGAGCAAAGCTTCAGGTTGTGGGTAAAGTTCTCTCCTGCAAGATATAACAGGCACCTCCCTGTGCTGGCAGGCCAATGCTCAGGGCTTCCTTCTCCTCCTCCTCCCTGTCGCTGCTCTCTCCAGCCATGGAGACCCTTGGGGTGGCCCTTGGGGACGTGTAGGTGGCCAGTGCTGCTGAGCTGGTTCCTGCAGCCCTGCACAGTCCTCCAGCCTCAGCAGAAGGCAGAGGGCAGAAGGGACTGAATTACTGCTGAGTCTGAGGCAAGAAAGAAGGGTCACAAAAGAGTTAGGGATACGTGCATACACATATACATATATATATATATATATGTATATTTATATAAACCCCTCCACATTCATTTTCTTTTGTGTTGTCTAACTTAACTTTTGGTTGTAAAAAAAGCAGAGATAATTAGTGTTCGAATTGTGGTAATGCAGAAACCAGGACCAGAACTGCAGGCAGAAAATGCTGTTGAACCACTGAGGCCCTGCATTAGAGTCTAGTGCTCTGCAGTCTACTACTGTCTACTCAGAACAAACGAAACACAGAAGTGGAAAACTGAGGCATGGAAAGAAAACAGTTTGTTCCATAAAAAACCAGGAAATGAGCTCAGGGCTAATGATTATCATCCTGCATGTTATTTCCAAGCATGCCTTCTCTTTCTCAGAAACAAAAAACATTAATACCAAATTATTGAACATTAAAAAAAAAAAAAAGTTCCATTTGTTCTCTTCCACTTTGGAATTAGCAGCATTTTTTCATTAATATTTATGTCATTATAGCAATTGTTATTTTACATAAATTAAGTATATATAATACATCAAATTTTAAGCAATGGCTATGCTAGATTTACATGGATTGTAGTATCAACTGTTTTCTGCTTGCCAACATAGTAGTGCCTTAGCAGAAAATGAGAGTGATACCTTGTGGCTCAGTCGGTGCAACCCATTAAATGTGTATACTTAAAAACAGTGGTTCTTGAGGAAATTGTAGAACAAAAAATTAAAAGTTAACTAAAGAGATCACTTAACAAATGTTATTGGTGGGTGAGGAATGAGAATGCAGAAAATAAGGCAGACTTGGTTGAATAAATGCTCGACAACTAGCTCAACCTTTTGCAGAAAAAGAGTCTGTTCTTCAACTTCAAAACCCTCACTGGTGGATTCAAGGAGTCCAGTTGTGTTCTCACAGTAGAAGCATTTAAAGCATTGACAATCTTTAAACCCAAAATCCATATAATAAAATAAGATGTAGATGTTTGAGAGAATTCAGTTTGAAGTTACAATACACAGGCAAATACAAAAGGGTCTCTGAAAGACTATCTATATCTAGAATGTTGCTACAGTTAAGAAAATGTAATTTTTATTTGGGATAACTTAGGGTTTTGGTGTATCTATAAGTGAAGAAAATCCTTATCTTTGGGGGATGACAACAGAAGTAGCTTCACCTAATGCACTGGGCGTAGAGATTTGAATTCTATACCTCTTTTTGGCACTGGTCTTAGACAAAACACAGATCTTTTGTGCTTTTTCTTTTATACAAAATGAAACCCTAATGACTTGGAATTGGGAGTGTACATGTCTTAGAAGTTTGTTATTAAATACACATTTATTTCAGTAGTTGAAAGTCTAGATGAAGACTAGAATCAAAAAATTTCGAATTGAATAACTAATAATGTTCTCTTATTTATGCTGCAATTTATTTGGGAGAGGGATGGGAGTAGAATGACAGTAAGACATTATGTTCAAAGTTGCCATGGTAATGCAACCTACTACCTGTTGCTAAGACTATGCTCTAGCTGTTATTACCTTTATTACAGCTCTTAACATTGCAGGATGTATCCCTTGCTTTTTAAGGTGTTACGATTCAATTTCATTTGTAGGAAAACCAGTAAGTGTTGCTGCTTGCCAGCAGGGCTCTAGAGGAATAGCAATGATGGCAGTGCAAGAACCTGATTCTCCTGACATGGCTCCTATCCTCTAATGCAGCGCAATTTACAAGCTATCAAACCATTTAGGAAGACAAGAATATCAAGATAGTTCAACGCCCTATCTATATTAATATTCACTTTTCCTGTAAAGTCAGTGATCAATATTTGGATATAGAAACGCCCCACCAATAACACCATACAAAACTTCAAGATACAAACAGGTGGTTCCTAGAATTAGAACTTGGAATGGTTGAATCCTCTTCACTGAGAGGGTCCTGTGGGCTGTAGAGTGCCCCAAGACCTTTCTCCTAGTCTTAGTTCAATAACCCCCTGTTCTTTCCTGCTAGGTAACAACACTTGCCTGCATGTGAGAGCCGTTGGCTGAATTTTCCAAAATTTGTACTGGCAAGCTCCTTCCTATATCTGAATCTGTCATGTCTTCGAAAGGAAAAGTTCCTGAGTAAGCAGGCTGTGCAAATTGCCCGTTCTTACACTCCCTTTCTGTCTTTGTGTCCAGTGGTTTAGCACTTTATGTAAACTTCTATATAAACTTTTGTATTTTTATCTATAAAATATTGAAAGTTAAGCAGATACCACACATTAGAATCAAAGAGATAAGTTACTGCATTTTATCCAGAACAGTACTCGGATGGCTGTTGCATAACAAGTGCTGGTTTTTGTTTAACTGAGCTGTGGGATAATACTACACTGTGTGAGTGTACACAGTACATACATGTTTTGAGGGTGTGCCTGCATTGGTGAACTAAAGGTGTGTGCATCTGTTATGTTTATTACCAAAGAGTCACAGGGGTAATCACAGTGAAAGGCATACTCACAGGTAAGGGGTTTGGTGTGGTCTCAGTCAGTTGAACACAATCCTCATGGGCGAGGTTTTGGATTCTTCCCCCTTTATGGCTCTGCTTATAATCATAGCATCTAATTTAGGAAAAGAAGGGTCTTAGACTGCATCAAAGTCAGAAACATGGGTCTTTGAAAGGTAATTCACTCTCTTTAAGCATTAGTCCCTGGGCAGAGGCACCTACTTCTCTCCACTCATTTAGATCTAGAAGTGTGTGAAATACGTTTGACCTTAAGGCAACGATTCGTAGCCCATTATCAAACTCAAAAAGAAGTGAAAGAATTTCCAGTGCAATATAACACACTGAGAGTTTGGAAACCTACATTTGTTAGCTCATGCAGCGAAGAGTTAATGTCTGTCCAATCGACTCTGGCCATTTTTTCAGTCAGATGTTAGTGTTGCAGGCTCTACATTTGCTCATGCAAGAACAAACAGGTCTGTGAAGAGGGAAATGTGGGTCCTGCTTCAGTATCTGAGTATCTGATGACTGCTCTTATCTGGTTCTCTATGGCTGTTTTCTCATCCTCTTGGTTTTCACTTATCTGCAAGAACTTCTTCCAAAGTCTGCATGTTTTAAGAGCTTTGCCTCAAGATATCAGTCTTTTCACCAGTCACTGGTATCATATGATATGCTTTGAGAGAAGATTTGAAGAGTGTATGTGAAATATTCATTTAACTTGTTCATTTTTCAGAATAACAGCTGTTAAAGGTATGCCTGTGGTTCCTAGGGTCTTCCTCTCTACCCAGATAAGATATACCAAGAGAATTCCAGCCTTGAGAAGGGTTTTATGAACAGACTGTCGGCTTCTCTTTCTTGCATTTTACTGATCAGCACAAGGAGTGGTGATAGTACTGTTTGAGAGGTTAAGATACAGCAGTGGTACGGATTTTGGTCAGTAAAGGCGGGCAGAAATTAGAGTTGGCAGGTACAGTATAGCAGTACCAGTAGTTCTTGTTGAATATAAGAACCATCATTCACTTCAAAATACTAAGAAAACAGAGGATGCATGAAATGCAGCTCGTCTGCAGCTGGAAAATGAATTTTTAATAGCTGAACTTCAAGTAATTGACTGGTAATAAATAAATAAAAATAACTAATTCACAGGGTAGGACTACTACAAGGGAAATTAAGTGATTTTCTATGTAAAAAAAAAGTCTACGAAAATGAATTACAGTTTCTGCATCATCATTTTATCCCCTTTTTGGAAAAAGGGAGTACCAGCCGTTCCTTTCCTTTGCAGAGCATTTTGAAACAAAACTGCAGAATACATTGGATTAAATCAATACTTACGACCTCATTAGGACTAGTAGCAGAAATAGTAGAACCGTGCAGCATACAGCACAGAAAACCTAACATGTTGGAATGTTTACATGCTTAAAAATTCAATGCTTACAAATTAATGAAGTGAGGTGGCTGCTATGGTTTTACCTGCTGCAAAGGGAAGTCATCCTGAGTCTGTAACCCTTAAATCAGTCTCTCTGTGTCTGTTCAGAGGAAATGGTTTTGTTCAGAAGATCTGATGCACATGAGAAATCCTTATTCTTTCTACAAACAAGAATTTACAGTAACATTTATCTCACTAATACAACAGAATGAAAATTATCCAAACCAGCATGAATCACCATGAACCAGCATTAGATCTCTTCAAATAAAAATATAATTCCAGTTATTCTGGTACTCATTTTTAACCTAACTTTTCATCTGAGTTTGCTACTTCTACAGAGCAACACTTCTCTCTTCTAGAAATCTTTCCACTAAAACCAGACTGATGCTTAAGACATCATCAAGTCCTCTTCCTTCAGGTCAGAAATCCCAAGACTTTTCATAACTGAAGGAGGAGCAATGGGCTCCATGAAATCCACAAGAGGCCTCACTACTGCTGCTTGGTTTTCCATGAAAAGTTGTCAGCCCCTGCAGTATGTGTGCTGAACAGTCAACTTAAGAAATACTGGAATGAAGATTGTAAGAAAGCTTGACTGGAATAAATACTTGTAACCTCTTGTGAATTTGCTGTGGTATTCCTGACTTACCACATGGAGCTGTGTACTAAACAGAATCAATAATTTGGTGGTTTGTCCTAACTTCTGCTGGATGAAGCTACTCTGTTGTTTTGTCACAGCTATGGCCCTGTTTTCTCTCTTAATTTGTTGTGCTTGCTCAGTGAAATTGAATCTCACGCCGTTGCAGGCAAGTCTTGGAGAAGCTGTTTTCCTCGGTGCAGGCTCTTTCCTGCAGATGTGAAAGGCAGTTAAGAGCTGCCTCTTTTTTTTTTTAACCTTTTTTTAACTTCTGAACCATCTTGAAGTGCCTTTGATGCTATGGCTGCAGCAGTGCCATGGTTCTTGCCCCATAGCTGATTTTCTTATGCCTGTACACTGTCATGCAGTGGTGACTTATTTAGGTTGCTGTGGTTTATTTGGTTTGTTTTCTTGTCTGTTTTAACAAGGACAAACTAAAATTCATGAGCACAGCAGCACCTGGGAGATGTCCCTGCTGGGAGCTCTTGTGGCAGCTTGGTGCCAGTGAGGGTGCAACCCCCGGTGTTTGCAGCTGCAGATGTTCCAGCCTTGCATCTTCAGCCCAAAGCAGTCAAGGAGAACCTGTACCCTGCCCATTTCCCTCCACCCTGCGTGTTTCATTTGGGAACACAATGAGCTGTCAAAATTTCCTGCCTTGTTACTACAGAATCCTTCCTTTCGCTCTAAAAAGGATTCTTTATCTAAAACTTCTAATTGTATCAATTTTCAGAAGAACTGTTTAGCTTGATTTTTAAGTGGAGACAAAGAGATAGAAAGGTCTGCTAGACTGATGAAAGTCAGCCTCAAAGTAACCTGTCAAAGGAAAAAAATGACATCGAGCCACAAGCAGCCCATGCCTCTTGGAAATTCAAACCCATGTGTAAGTTGTGTATCTGGTGCAATCCCTATTCCTAATCTCTCTGTTGAGTGTACTTAGATGTAATTAAAAGTATTAGGGAAGTATATAAATATTTTCCAAATACATGAGCCAAGAAAAAATGGAGGAAGGGAGGTGTGGTTGTTTTAGCCCACCACCACTTCCTAACTAATCTTTCTCTAATGATGTAGAAGAGAGACTAGGTGGCACCTGGTGAAGTATTTTGAAATAACAGATTCATGAGGTAGAGCTACTTGATAACATCTTTGACTCATCAGAAACTTGCCTTCCCTCAGGATAAAGTTAATAATCATATAAGAATATAAAAATTTTAGTGGCTTTTCCTAAGTCAGCAGGGATGCAGATTTATTCTGCATATAGATTCCCGTAGTGCTAGAGACAACCCAAAACTATATTGCCTGTAAAAAGTGTAAAATTACACAAATAACCAATTGGAATCATCACCAATTTGCCATGACTTCAGTTCCTGGGCTTTGCTAGTTAGTAAAACTCATTCACATTTCTTACTAATGGCATCAATAGCTCCATTGCTTGCCCTCTCTTTGCTGGAATTGCTCGGAATAGTGCACATAAACATCTAATTTGGCTAGTCTGTAGGTCCATATGAGACAGCAGCACCATGGGAGGAAGCTGGGCTACCAGGAACATCCAGGTAGCTGGGCCACAGAGCAGTTGGGACAGAAAAGGTGACAGCAGCAGTGAACTTAATTTAAAATAGCTGTAGCTGTTAACACCTGGTGTCTCCCAGCATTGTGTTATCCTCAGGTATCACTGGTGCTCTTCTGTGTCAAGACCATCAATAAAAATTCTTTAGGACCATTCCCAGTATGAATTTTCTAAAGATGATGGAGATAATGAAGTAACTGTTCCGAAGCAAAAGTTTCATTTCAGTGTGTTATCTCCTTATTTTTAGTCTTCAGTTTTTGTACTCATCTCTTTCCTTCTCTTGTATATTTAACGAAGTCCATATGGTTGAACTGCACTACAATATTGTTTTCTTTTCCTTCTGTCTAACAGTTAGTTTTTTTATTTGAGGTAATTAAGTATCTTGTGTGGTCTACTTTTGGTAAGCTGATGTCGTGTTTTCTTTGGTTTTACAGTTGTCTACCTACCTTTAGCGTTCTTTTCCTCAAAATTTGGGGTCATACTACTGAGATCAGAGTTAAGCAATCTTTTTGATACATGATTGTATATGATTTTCTTTTTCTCTAGAACTGTGGTACCTCCTCTATTTGTTAGATATATTATTTCACGTCTAGAAAGAAAATCAGTCTTAATGCTTTTATAGTATTATCTGCTTTGGGTATTTTTTCAGATTTTTGGAGTCTGAATTTCTCCTTTTTAAAAATTTTTTTAATGTCTCTGCTGATATAGTCACAAGTGACATATTTATCAGTGTGTAGTGCAGGGGGATTACTTGCAGTTTCCTGTTAATTTATTGGTGCCTACAGAAAAACAAAAGCCTCGGTCAAGGCATGCTCTGAATTCACACCCGTTCTTAATTTGCTGACGCCTGTATTAGCAACAGGCTCAAGCCTGCCTGGTTTTTTTGAGTTTATATAATGTGTACCATATGCTTGCCATTCTTATTTTCTCTGCACACATGAGCCAATCTGATGGGGGTACCTGTGGCACAGAGCAATGCTTTTAAGTCTGGGTGCTGCTTCACGGGCTCTGGCTCTGGGTGCTGATGAATCTTGTGTCGGTGTTTTACAAACTCTGCAGCTATTTTTGCTCCACCCTTCTACTCTTTAACACAAGGATCACGGGGAGATGGGCTCGTGTACCTTCTTTGCCACAAGCTGCATGTAATTTTAAATTGCTGGTGAAGGTAGACCCACATTACCATACCTTTGAAGTGGAACAGCTGAAGAGCAGGTAGAGGTTTGCACCTCCTGCCCCTGCTGTTGGAGGGGTAAGTGGGGTCAACAACAGCTTGAGTTGTTTTGGACTGGTTCCTTGGAGTGGTTGGCAAGCAGGAGCCGAGAACAGGGAACACGTGTCTGTCTCTGGAAACAAAAAAGCAAAGTGAAAGTAAGGGTGAGAGAACCTAGATTTATATTTGTAATCAAAAGTGACTGTGTTTGAAATATTCTTCATTTGCATGCATGCTCTTGTGTCTTTCATATCTCTAAGGACCCCTAGAGGGCACGGAAGTTTTTCTCCACCTCAAATATTTAACTTAATAATTCTACTTGGCTTTCTTCCCTTAAACATAATTGTAAGCACATTTTAAGTGAACATTAGATAGAAAAAAAATAACAGCATTTAACTAGGTCCTTCTTTAATGCTACAAGACGTTTTCTTGTTTTTAAACACAAGCAGTAGAAGCTAGCACTAGCAGCCAAATTCTTAAATTATTGTTGTTTAGATTAGTCAGATGCTATATTTGTATCCCAGAGGAAGCGCAATTCAAACTAACTAATAATTCATAATTTATTGCAAACTTTGAGAGGACTACAGTGTGAGCTGTGTAAAGATGTGCAGTGGGTATGCTTTCAATACTGTGGTCTCTGTTTCTGTGCAAGAGAAATTAGGATGGTGAAAAACTAGAGTACTCTAACTAGAACCTCAAAGTCTCCAAACTTCATCTTATTTAAGAATTTTTAATATTTTGGTCTTGTTAATTGCCTGTAAAGAAACAATTACATTGCACTACAAGATACTTAAAGTTATGGAAACATAAAAAATGACATCTGCTTCCCACTACTTCCTGTCTGCTTGGAGAGAGGTTTTGTAACTCCTACTCATCCTGAGGAGCATTTTTTTCTCCTTAAATTAGTTTTGCCTATTTCATCAATATTACAATGGTAAGTCAGGAACTAGTCAGTGTGAATTGCACAGCAGTACTAACTCTTAGTATTGTGTTGGCACTTCATCATCTTTAAGTATACATACTAACCAATGCTCCAGAGTAATGCTTATCTGAGAATATCAAGTTTTCACTTACATTAAACAGCTGCAGCGTTTGAGGAGAAGGCTTGCATTTTCCAGGGTGCTCAAAGAGCAGAAAGTTAAACAAAAACAAACAAACAAACAAGCAATCCACCCACCTAACTTCAAAACAATCTTCATACTTTTTGGTGGGGACTTTTTCATCAACTAATGATTTTGAGACCAGTCTCAAAATCTCAGTCTCAGCTTTGGAGGTCAGTTGGATTGTGAGCCTAGTCCAGGACTGAACAGGCTTTGTGTGTGAAGCCATGACAGTCCTACCTAGAGTCCTACCTGGTCTTGCCTGAGAAAAAAAACCAGACATCTGCACTGCTGCTGAAGCAATGAGGGTCTGCTTGCTGGGCAAGAAGCTGTTCAATAGGATAATGTTGTGGTTTAATCCCAGCCAGCACCGAAGGGGTTTTTGTGTCTTTGTTCTGATAAGAGGATCAGCTGTACTGCTTTACCCAATTACCCAGGGATGTCATGGGAGATGATTTTTTGGACCTTAGTTTTCCCACTGGAGGAGTGTATTGTCGTCACTTTGTATAAAAAAGTAGATCTAGATCAAAACAGCAGAGAAAGGCAGCTGCCCCTTCTAATGTCTGTGGGGATTTTGTGTTTTTCAGGAGATGCACGGGTGAGAGGTCAGACAGGGGTTGTCTCCGAGCGCCGAGGCTCCTACCCATTTATAGACTTCCGTCTTCTTAACAGTAAGTGCAACCCTTCTTTCAGGTCTGCGTTTAAATAAAAATAAATAAAAATCTCTGCTGAAAATATGTGAACCAAAGTATCTCATCTCATACATATCTGTAGCTCAGCTGTCTTCACACAGTCAGCATTAATTCCATTATTTCCACGCAGTGTCTGGCTGTGAAGTATTTTGATGGTATGAATAGTGTCCATAATGCTCAATCTGTCAAATGTAAATACAGTAGGGCCATGGGGTGTGCTGGGGAAGGAGAGGGGGCGGTTCAGAATTAAAAAGATAAACCTCTGTGTCCTTTAGCCTCTTAGACAACAGTTGGAACAGATTTATGTGAGGCTGTTATCCGGTCATATAGAATTGGCACAGAAGGGGAGCATGTGACAGCACTGACCAGTGGTTTACAATAACATTAATTTTTCCAACAATTAGAACCCAATCCAAAGCCCCATGGAGTCTTCTCATTGACGTCAATGGATTTTGGGTCAGGCCAGCAGTGAACATCTGTTAAAAATAATCTTAACCTCATTTTGATTGAAGTTGTTTTGCCACTGTTGTAAATAAAGGACGGCAAATCTAAAAAGAAAAATAAATAAGTCGAGACCCTGTTGGGTTTTTTTTTCACCTGATGGGCTCTCTGTACTGATGCAAACCCATTAGCGAGTGTGTAAAAAATAACATAAAAAACCAGTGACCACTTAGTCTTGGGCCCTGTAGCATTCTGTCTGGATGCTGTGTTACCTTCAGTGTTCAGACACAAGCAGAGCTCAATTTGTCCTTGTGTGCTGCACAGACCCCTCCATGTAAACCTCTGAAAAAATCTGTTATTCACTGTCTTCATCAAAACAGACTGAAACCCCAACAGTTTTAGTGCTGACACTGTTACGCTTCTGGCAATTGTGCTTTTCATTGAAGAGCAATTGTCAAACTGAAGTTGGAATTCTCCTTTTTTTACCTCCTTGTCTGGGTGCCTGGGGAAGGGGAAGGGGAAGGGAGGAGGAAGCAAAGCAGGAGGAGTGGCTGGGAGTCAGGAGTGAAGAGGAGCTCCTGGGAAAGGGAGGACTTGGCTCTGATGGACTGGAGTCACCCAGGCTGGCACAGCTCCTGCCACCCCGCCATGTGCTGCTCTCAGCCTTGCTGATTAAAGCTATTTTCTGGGCTGTAAGTCCATCAGAGAGCTTGCTATGGCTGAGGTGGAAAGACATAAGGTGTAAGATGGCTCCATCAGTTTTCCCAGGACAAAGGGAATAACTTACTGGTTGAGCAGAGTTTTGAGGACAATTTAGTTCTGATCTGCCAATGAAAAACATGAAGAAAAATGAGGTGTAGGCTAGCTGGAAATAGTACTGGTCATGCATGCCCTTATAAAGACTGAGAGAAAATATTGCAGTTTTCATTCATGAAGTAGAGGTGGATATATATTCATATTCAAATGTGACTAAATTATTTCTTTTTTATTTTGAATACATACACCTCATATAAAATTCCATTCTTGTGTTCTTTCTTCTCCATGGGTAAAGAAACTGAAAACTTTTCAGGTTTTTTTTTTTTTTTCTGGCAATAGGGCTTTCACTTTTAACCCCTGTAGATGAATCCTGCCATCCTCCAAATCCTGCCATCTTCTGGGAAATGCTGGTGCTGTCCCTGGGCTGTCTGGGGACACATCCATGGCAAGTGGGGAATACTCAGCCTTTGATCATGCCAGGAGCCAGGCACTCCACATAACCCCTCTAACCACACCTGCTGAACCTAAAAAGTGGTGCCTCCTTGTGTGTGCCCCTCTGGTCCAGCAGGGTGGGGCACATGGGGTTTTATGTTCCCTTGCTGTCACAGGCACCTCCAGCTCACTCTTTGTCCTGCTTTTCCATAATCTGAAATAAGTCAGGATGGCTGATCAACATCTCTGTAAGGGAAAGCAGTGATCCTGATTTTGGATTTCCCATGGTTTTCAGGTTTTTATATATTTACCATTTTCTGTCTATGGAGTAGTGTTGGCTTAATTTTTCAGTGCAAAATGAAGTGAGATTTCTGGATATTTGACTACTGATTTTGTAGCTGGCAAGTGCACTGGGGCTGGCTCCCTTGGTGACCCACACGTAAATGAAGATGCTCAGTGTCAGAGCATGCAGATGTGTTTTGCCAGGAAGTAAACAGGCTTTTGTATGATTTGTTCATCTACATTTGTCTGTTAAATCTATTTCTGCTGTGCAGAAGCAGCAAAAAACATAAGCACATAAGCAGCAAAAACCATGGTGCTGCACATACTATCAAAAAGAAATATATATAAATGTCACTACTGCACACTTTCTTGAAAAGTACCCCACTAATATTGCAGTAAAATTTTGTCACCGTGTTGCATTTGCTTGGGGGCAGTAACTAGCAGGCAGCAACTGCACACTGAAAGATGTTAGAGTGTGGGAGGGAAGAGGCAGAGAAAATTTTATAGTAAATATCCTCAAAGGTCATAAACAAATGCAGCATAAATATTACTCCAGCTTCTCACTAACAAACTGAGCTTAAATAGCAATTGTTCCATCTCTCATCTGAAATACTGTTCCAAATAACAGGACCAGCCTTGTTTTAAAGTAAGGGAAAACACTGAAGCTCATTCTTGAACAGAGTTGACATCCATTATGTAAATTACATGTGAAAAAAAAATACAGTGCATTGATATTTAATGTCGTACTAAAGGTTACTTAAATGTAACTTTTTTTTAGTGTACTTGCAGATTCAGTTAAACCTAGTGGATTTTTCCCTCCTTTGTCTGTTAAGGGTTAATATTGACTAGACCAAATCTTTTGTTTTTTCTGGAGTCCGACAGTAAAGTTGCTGTGTAACTTGAAGTCTTTTTGGATAGGAAAACTTCCTGCACTCTGAACATGGGATCTTCTGTAGCCCTAATCAAAGCCAACTGGATTAATGTTGGCTTCTTGCTGTTTGAGCTAATGTCTCTGATGCCATCTACACATTCCTCTGGTGACTCTACAGAAAGTTAGTGTTACTTCACCTTATCTTTGCCAGGCTGTCACGACTGTGAGGATTTTTCAGAATCCTGTCTGGGGGAGATGCAGGGCTTCAGTGTCTTCCTGTCTTTTCTCTGCCTAGTTGGGAGCTTTCCTAGGCATAGTTACACTGGGCAGCTCACTGGTACTTCCACATTTCAGTGAGTTAAATGAACCTTACTGTGTTCACAGGACAGAAAAGGAGTTAAACTGAATATTTGCAGGGTAATAATTTAGAATTTGAAGCACTTCTGCAGTGAAAATTAATCAAATTTTCTTTTTAGCAAAGTATAGTTGGATGTTGAGGAATAAAGGAGGATAGCTATGGAAAGCAATAATTTAGTTCTCTGATTCACAAAGTTGCTCAGTGAGTCATTGAACCAAATCCCACGAGTGACTAACATGCATTGATTTAAATGGATTTCATTATCTCATTATGAGTTTATTTGGTGATGGTACAGTTCTTCTTTGCCTTAACTCAAAGTTTGAGGGAATTCCTTGTGATAAATCTAGACTTGTAGGTAAACATGAAGCAATAAGCAAGAAGACCTCACCCTACTGCAATTATGTTAGATACTTTGTTTTACTGCCAGGGTCAATCAAGTAGAGTAACAAAATAACATAGTTTACAGCTGAGATAAGTAACTTATTATTTACAAATATGCTTGTCAAGCAAGTCAGAAGACAAGGAGGTTCTTAAGACTTAAATTTTCCAGTTCCCATCTTGTTTATGCTAAGCTTTTATCTGGATTAAATTTTGGCTTGCAAATGACAAAATTATTAGCCTTTAATTGACTGTATTTAATTCACATCTTCAGTATTCACTTCAGTATTTATATATGTGACCTGCAAGTTGGAGTCTCTGTACCCAAATAGTGTTAGCCAGAGAGATTTCTGTTTTCTTATACCTTGCACAACAGGAACAGAGTGGGATCTGAGAATATGTAGAATGTCAAAACATGTCTGTAGGCATTCCAAAGGTATTTCTCTGTATTACTTAGGCTCTTGATGTTGTCATGCAGGCAGAAGTTGAGTCCAAAAGAACCCCACCTGCTTTAAGCTCAGCTTGGCAAATGAATTTATTACAGATGATACACTTTTAACTCCAGATGGTGATAAATGGTAATATTAGGTAACATTCAGTCTCCGTCCTTGATTTGCTGTCGGATCTGAGTCAAGCCAAATACTCTGGGTTTCAGTTTGTTTGCAAATCAAGTGAATTCATCACATACTTTGCAGGCATATGATGAATTAGGTATTGGAGAAATGAAAAGTTTTGTCAGGATTAGTAAGGGAAGATATGAGGTCATGAAAATGTCTCCATCTCAAAGAACCAAAGTCTGTGGACATTTGAATCTGTGGTTTCTGCCTGTCTACAGAAGGGTCCATTGCAAAATTTACATTCATTTTTGGGTTTGGATTTTGAACACTCCAGAGCTGTCAGGTAGGGCCCATCTCCAGGGAAAATAAAAGTTAACCACAGCCACCAACCCAAAACTGAACCATCAAGTAACCTGAACCCAACTGAGTGAGGTTAAAAAGAGTTTGGTTAAGTGCCTTGTTTTGTTGCCTTTGGCTAGAAAAATAAGTGGGAGTGAGAGATGTCTTTTTAGATATTTCTGATCTAGGTTAAATTAGGACACTAAAAGTCTTGTGAGGAAGTTTCAAGGGCTGATTGGATTACTGGGATCCCAATCCAGCCTGTGGAGATGAGTCCAAAGTTCCAGATGGTTTTTAAATTAGAAAGGGAAGGATCTTATGAGGTCTGCATTATTTCTACATAATATCTACCCCAGTTCCTCATGGATAAGCCCATCCAAAAGATACTCAACAGCATCCCTAAGACTCATAGATTTCTTAATCCAGTTAACTTGTTTGAATGGGATGAACATTTCCAGAACTGGTCAGCCTGTGGCCTTGCTATCAGTTACCTACTCAAGGAAGAGAAATTGGAATCCTCTTAATATTTCAGCACGAAGATTGTTCTCTTTTCTAGTAGCTCCTCACTATATTAAAAAATTCTTCCTGTCATTGGAAGTCAATCTGGTTCACCCTTTTCATCAAATAACAGCAAGTTTTGGTGTTTTTTTTGGCGGAAGAGTTTGCGTTTTTGTATTTTTGTAAGTTTTGTTGTTTGCAAAATTTAAGCACAAAGTTTGATTGAAAAGAATATTCTGCTTCCTGTCATTCATGCTCCTTGTTCAGCTTTAATGCCACATTTGCAGAAAAGTGAAAGCCAGATTGTAAAACTGATAGATGCACATGCCCTCATATGCTAACAAAATGCATCATTTTGGGTAATGAATGCTTCAGGAGGACTCACGACTGCAAGCAAAACAAACAGAAAACCTACATGTGCTTTATACCCAGAGTCTTAGTGAACACTAACCTGACTACACACATTTGTAACTTACTTTTTTAGTACAGGCTTGGGATTCAGTTAACTGAAGATGTCCCTTTAAAAGCTGCCGAATGATGCGTGACCCATTCTGCCACCCCACCTTCTTTTCCTTGATTAGAAAAGGGAAGGGATGTACTGAAGATAACACTGAGGGTACTTTCCAAATGACCAGAGGAAAAGAAAGAACAAGGAGAAGGGGTCATTAAAATGACAAATGAAAGTTGGGTTTGCTGTTATTACAGGTTATGTTGTTTTTTCTCCAGGGGAGTGAAGGAGGAGGGGATGCACCATTTCCTGTTGGAGAAACTGTAATCAGCTATAGAACATTCACAGTTTTAGGAAGAAAAGGTCCTGACTGCTGTACAAAGATTGAAGTGGCAAAGCAAAGGTTCATATTGAAATGATAATGAGGTTGTGGCAAAACAGAACACAACATGCCATTTCTTAAGAACTTGGAGGAGGTTTAATAAAAGATGCCAAAATGTTTGTTTGCATAAAGATGAGTGATAGGCCAAATAAAGGCTTCAAATTGTGATAAGAAACACATCTAAATTCATCTTATATTTGGATTTAATCTATTCCTCTTCCTGTTATGATGGCTCATATTCTGTTACTTAAGTGGTCTTTGAAACCCTAATTTCTCCAGAACTTGTTGTAATAGGATTATTCAGTGTATAAGTGGGATTATCAGCATAATTCTTAAATTCTGTATTCTCTTCCAAACAGTATCAAAAAGAATGTATTTTGGGATGGGGAGGAAACTTCATGACTAATGTTATTCAAGACACCAACAATTGTGCAGGAACTTTATGAATTGGAAACAGAGCTGTTACAAGCCACCATCACTTCGAGTGATGTTCAACGAGGAGGAAACTCCAAAGCCAGGTCACCTGGAAAGGTGGTGTCTCAAAACCTCTCACACCAGCCAGAGAAGCACCTGAGTACCTCCTCTGTAAACAGGGCTCTGCACTGGCTTTGTGCACTTGTGCATGTGGTTGGAAACAGAATTTTTACTCAAAACAGAAAATTTTAAAGTTATTTTGCTGTGCTTCTAATTTTGTGCTTTTCTCTGATGTGCCCAGGGTCCCTCTCTCTTTCTCACAGCTTCTGCCTAATTGAAAAAAATATTACCCCTCTAAAGAGAAATAATGCAGTTGCAACCTTTATGAACAATGGCAGCTAACAGAGAGCACTTGATTTCTGTTATCACCAAAAACTGAATTTTGCCAGAAGTCAAGGAACAAATATTTTAGATGTTAGAGAAGCAAGTGAAAACAAAGTGTTTCTAACACAACTTTCTTGGATTCCATATAGTTTGAGGAAGTCTTGTGAGAATTTCTGCATTTAAAAGATTCCAGTACAATAGTTTTTTTCTGTAGATATGATATAGTGCAAGGTGTTCATCTCTGTCTTCTTAGTTGCAGTGACCAGTGTATATTCAGATGATAAACTTGACCCAATCTTACTGTTTTTGAATCAGTCCTGTCTGTTAGTTTCTTACACCAGTCACAGATGATTGAGAAGTAGAACTGGGATGTTCATCTGAGCTTCTTGGTCCTTCTGCACTAGACTGAAACCTTTTAGGGGACAGTCTTTCCTCATGGGCTTCTGATGCTTTGTGCATTTTCTAAGGCCTTTCTTGAAAACTTCAGTGGTTTCTTTCTGAAGGCTGTTTGGACTACAAGATGAAACTTATCAGGAAGGCCTAGACAGTGCAGAGAGAAGAGGTTTTCTGTTCTTCTAGCTGACTGGTGCTTTCTCCAAAATTCAAATTTAAAATATTAAATTCATCGTTAATATTTAGATTAACTGTGTTCATTCAGCTACCTGTACTAATGCTACTGTTGTCTTTTGGATGATATGATAAATCTCTAATGTGAGAAGATATTACAAACGCACAGCAGTTTTTTTCTATCATCAGTGCTATGCGCTGTTCTTTATAAGGAAAATTCAGCAACCAAGCATGCAATAAATATGCCAAAGAAGACCTCAGTAAAGTGGATCTAAATGCATGGCGTGGTTTTTCATGCAAAAAAAAAAGTGGGCAAACACCAGCTATTCCTCCTGAGTCAATTACATACCTCTCAGGCTCTCAAAGAAAAGCTTTCTATCCAGCTGAAGCCAGGAACCAGTGTGGAAAATTGTACGACCAGAGACAAATTGTTTCCCAGAGTCCTCACTGTTTGCAGATTGTCTGGACTTTAAATTGCAAGACTCACCCTCTCACCTTATCTTCCAGATATCCCAGCACTTTCCTACCCATCCTGCCTGGCTCTTCAGGCATACAGTGGCTGTGTATGGAGTGCCTTTGCATCCTTGGAAGAGGGGAAAGAGTATTATAAATTATATGAGTCAAAGGTAGCTGCTTGAGGACCTGATTTATTCTGCATCCTTTAGGAAAGAAGAGGGAAAAAACATTTTCCTTTTCTGAATCAGTTCACTTTTGAAAATTAATAAACCTTTTTTTATCCACTCATGCTGCCGTGTGACCTGTTTTTATTGTACACTGAAGTGCAATAAAATAACAAAGGCAGCACTGTGGAGAAAAACTCAGAGGCTTTATTTGAATGCATAACCAAGTTTGTTTACTTTGAAAGAACAGTTACAATGTAATGAATGTCTGGTGCAGACTTAAGTACATCCTTGTCCAAATTTGATTTATGTGATCATTTCTGGATGTTAACTCAACCATTGTTAGCATAACCTCCATCATTTTTATATTCATGCTGCCTGTGGGCACACGCTAGCGCAGCAGCGTGAAAGAAATGGTAAAGAAAACTGGTAGCAGCTCCCAGTGCAGGAAACCTCTTTCCCTGAAATAACAGAGGTTGGTGTGTAGTGAGCCATAGATCAATTTAAGACGAGCAGATCAGTGTAACTGGAGGAGCTGTGCTAGGAGAGAGAAGGCAGTCGTTGATTCCTGCAGGAATTAAGTTTATTAACCTCTCGAGGGCCACGTGTGGCGATGCAGACATCATCCACGGTCTGCTGGAGCGTGTGTGTGTGATGTGGCCACCAAAGTACCTGAAGGAAAATGCAGCCCCTTCGGTTGCCTGCCCAAACACATCAGGAGACAACGCTGGGAGCTCAGGCCGCCTGAGCTTTTGAGGGCAGAAGTTGAGCTTTGTGAGAAGTGCTGGTACGAACACTTCTGTAAAGGTGTGTGTAATTCACACCAGATGTCTGTGTAATTCCTACAATGGCTTTGGTCAGTGTACAAAGGAGGGTTTCTGCAACCCCTGTGCTGGGCAGGAACTCCATAGCATGAGAATGGGCATCTTTTAAGAGATACAGATGATGGAGTTTTTTTAGGTAAGCAAAACATTCAGAAGCTGCCACAATGATTAAAGTTAAACACAGTTCTCAAGGGAAGTTTTATGGGTATGAACAAAAGAGATTCTTGTTTGTCTTTCCCGTTCATTTCAGAATTGCACGTAATTACTAAATCTTTCCCATGTGAGCTTTGCAGGTTATGTTCTTTAACAGATGCTGTAGCATATGTTTTAGTACCTATAGTTCCACAATTGATGTTCAGGAATATCCACAGTAATATTTTTGATTCCTTTACTTTGTAATTCAATTTAACCTGAAAGCACTGTATGGCTTGCATCATGTGTTGTCATCAAAATTTTATATTTATGATTTAAATTGAAATTTACACTTGTCAATAAAGAAGTAGTATGTTCGGCATATTACTATAAGTCATTCTCATAAACCCTTAATTTCATCTTCAAACTACATCTTGATTTTGTGTCAGCTGGTGGATCCCATATGCTAGGAATGGCTTTTTGCTTCTGGGAGATTCAGAGGCAACTGCTGAGCTGAGGGCAGAATTTGAGTGTTCACTCTTGGCTGCTTTGCCTTTTGCTCTTCTGTTTTAATCAACTTTTTTCTCTCAACTTCGGATAGTTGCGCTTTTCTCTTTTTTTTGGCACTGATCTTGGGAGGGGAAAGAGAAAAGTGAGATTATACTTGTTTGGGGTGTGTTGTGCTCAGAGAAGGGCAGAGTCTTAGTCCAGTTTTATGCAACACACCATCATAATAAAGTACATTATTGTGGATGTCCCAGTAATCTCTTATGGGTCATAGCAATCAGCTGATAAGTCCTGTGATTCAAAGGCAAATCAGTTATTATGGAAATGACCCAAAGGATGTGATTTTAAGATGATATTCTTTTAGGTTGGCATCCAGAGTTTGCATGTAGAGAACCTGCAGTGCTGGATTCAGGCTGTTCTGTCAAGAGCCCAATTTTGAAAATACATTTGCTACAACTCTTTATCAGTATTATAAACTTCTTCCCTTGTGAATGAAAATACAGGACAACAGATTTTTGTGGGTAATCTTTTTTGCATAATATGTTGGAATACAGCACTCACTTGAAGCATCAAGTCGGGTTTCAGGGGCACTGTCTGCTGAAAACTAAATTTGAATTGAGACCCATGACAGCCATACAGAGCAATGGGCAGCAAGTTTGATGGTTCAATTCAGAAAATATGTTTCATAATAAGAAGTTACTTGTTTCCATCTGATGTGTTTGTGCTTTGGCAAGTATTATTTATGGTACTGAAATGATGTGGTAATCCAAAGGATAAAATAACCACTTCTTCATAATCCAATGTACAGCTGCTTGTTGGGACTCAGGCCAAACCTTCACCTTCACATCATCCACAGCAACTCTTATGTGTGAGTTTTAAAGACAGTTTAAGAGAGTGTAGGTGGTAATTTCAGTCATCTGTCTTTAACTGAACAAACAGATATTAACTTAGATAAGAATTACTGGGAGCAACTTCTAGTTTTTAATGTAAAACTGGTAAAGTTTTTTGTACTTTAAAATTTAAACTTGTTACCTGAAAATAGTGACAGTTTGTGGGCAACGATGGAAATAGCGAAGTGGGAAAGTCGAGAAACAGCTAACACAAGTTTTAAAAGTGAATTTCTTTTAAGAGTGTTTTGCAATCCAGGAATTAAACAGAATGCCAACCATTTTGTAGCAGCCCTGTATAAATAAAAGAAATACAAAACCAAGTCTTCTGGTTCCTCCACGTGTCACTGCCACTGGGTAACTGTTTGCACCTACATTAGTCACTCCTTCAACAGGCCATGAAATTGTTCCAGCTTTTAAAACACGTGAAAAAATTAAGGCAGGTGCTGGCACATCATAAATGAAAACCTGACCTTCAGGCTGGTACAGTAGTGGTGTTGTTACTGTTTGCATTCTGGAAACCACATGGCTTGTCAAGTTGCAATAAAGTTATTTTGTGCTTTTGTATTATTAAAACTCAGTGAGGTCTTTGGACTGCCCATGAGAACCATGAGGCTCACTGGTGTTGGAAGTTATATTGGTACTCAGTATGTAAGGATGGCTTTTTTTGATGTTTTTACTGACTTTGTGCCACTCAGTAGCTGTAGGATTACTTAATAAGGAAGAAACTTGCTACAGAAACTTGCTCGCACATCTGCTGTTAGAGAAATCAAATCCTGAACCATCCATGATCCAAAGAAACATTTGTGACTTCTCTGAAAATGCTCTCAGAATAATACCACTCATAGAAACAGCAGACTAAGTGATAATTTAATTTCTCAGCAGAACAAACATTCAGTATTTTTTCATAAAAAGAGATGGAAAAATTGAGATTAGAGAGAGTCATCTTCAGTGCATGTATATTTTTTGTGAGCTCTTACTTAAACCTGAAATCCACTGAATTGCTATGAACTTCTTATCTCAAGAAATCATTACTGTTTTCTCAAAGGAATGTTTAATCTTCAATGTCTTACAAGATTTTTCTCACAAATAAAACTATATTGAATCTTGCTACCTTCGACCCTCTGTCAAGTTTCTGTCCTCTCTTTTTTCCAACACTTACATCAGATTGCAAAATGAAAACACCACAACTGTATGTGAGGTTCTGTTAAAAGTTCAAATGAAATTACCTAAACTATTATGACTTTTAGAAAGCCTCCATATTTTTATTGCTAACAATAAGGTAATTTCATTACTCTAATTAGTGATTTAATCACTGTATAAAAACTGCCTTGGTTTTTTGTGTCACATTTAGCCCTATATGAAAATCTCCTAATACAGCATTAGGGAATTAGAATATCCTGGTACTGAGTGAAAAGAACATATTCTGTTGTGTAACCAGAAATGCCTGTATTATCTGAATATACCTGCTTTCCTCATTGCAGAGCTAAAATATTTTCTTCATTTATAATTTGCTTTAATATGTAGAAAGGAGAGCAGATAATGCTAAACGATTATTAACCTATTCTTATTTCTTTCTCTCTTTTATTTCATTTTCCAAAATTGGGTCGCACATTTGTGTTTTCAAACTGTATTTTGAGTTCTCTTTTGGTGTCACTTTTTTGATTTTATAGCCAAGATCACCTTGTACTCCAGTGCTGTGCAATTTTTAATATATTCCAATGACACTCCTGTGAGGTAGCAAGGTAATGTTATTTTCAGCTGTATAGTTAGGGAACAGAGGCAGAAAAGGTAAGAGCAGTTTTAGCTGTACCTAACTCTGCCTGGTCATTTAGGCTCCCTCTAACACCTACAATTAGGAGATGTATCACCCCTTCCCCCAGTGACTGAGCCTGGCTCACATTAAAGGCTGTGGCAGGCATGTACTGAACTCAAATCTTCCAAGACCTACATTAGTATTCTCTTTCCTGGAACATATTTCCTTTCTGAAATAAACAGATGTATTATGCTGAATTGATTTGAATACTTCTCCTTCATGTGGCTTGGCAAGAAGCATGAACTTCATGATTTTTGTATTACTATTTTAAAGTTTTTGGTATTTCTCTTATTAAACTGATAATGTCATCCATCATCTTGGGTTTCATGGTTTCGGTAATGATTGCTTTTCACAGATACTACACTCTCAGGGGAAATTGGCACCAAGAAAAAAGTGAAAAGACTGTTAAGTTTCCAGAGATACTTCCATGCATCCCGGTTACTGCGTGGAATTGTACCACAAGCCTCTCTGTACCTTCTGGATGAGGACTACCTTGGGCAAGCAAGGGTAAGACAGGTCTCCAGATCTCCATTTCTTTTAATAATACTGCAGAGAGTGTCAGTTTTGTTTCAGTCTTCAGATACAGAAATTTATGGCTGATCTTTCTCAAATGACCCATGTTACATGCCTGCCTCACAACAAACAAAGTTTGTCCTTTCCTTATTTATGGTTACAGCCTTGAAGGCTTAGGTCTCAAAGCAACACAAAATGTTGCTACATCTATTCAGCGTTTTCAGATTCCAACAAGTGAAATTATAATCTGGATTTATTAAAGAATGAAGGATTTCTGGTTAAGTTACTGATTTAAGTGCAGCCCTGGCACAGGATTTAGTTCATCCACTTTAAAAATGACAGCTGGTATGGAACAGCTATTAGGCAACCCACGATAGCTCTCCATAGTGGCAAAGGCTGGGAAACGGGCAACATTTACTGCCAAGAGCTTCACAGTGGTCAAAAGATAATTTTAACCTTATTTTGCAGCTTTTATACTTACTTTGAATGCTATTTTCTACCAAAACTTGCACAATTGATGACATTGGGATTATGTGCCGGGGCAATTTTTATTCTCTGTAAAAGGACATTATATGCCAGGTGTTAGAAAGTAATTAAGAAATCCAGAACTGTTTGAATATAGACTAGAGATGGGAGTGAATGTGAATTTCATTTACACATACACCACTGCAGGTCATGCAGCTAGTCCAGAATCAGTCTCCTGACTCTACTGATGTAGCTGTAAGAACTCTGCATTTGGTGCTAATGATGGATTCTTCTGCATTTCTGAGTGGGCTTACCAGTAGCACTGTATCTAAGTTTATAAAAGCTATTCCTGTGTACTGCTTTGCTTAGCACATTGTAACTCATATTCACCACGAGAGCTAAGATTTTAAAACACTGTATTAAAAACTGAAGAGAATTTGCACTGACAGTTGGGGGCCATGAAGGAACAATAAAAAATTTGTGCAGTAAAAGGGAATATTTTCATAATAGTTTGGTTTATATTATTACTTGTTTTGAGTTCCATTTAGTATTTTTAGCATTAGGTTCAAAACCTTGTCAGTTAAAAGTGCAAGTGATATTTTATGCAGTACAGCTACATGAACCTGATTTCTGATATTTCAAATACAACCTCTACTGGTTTCTTGAACAAAACTTCAAAGCTGCAGTAACCAATCCTGTGACTGATTAATGTGGAATAATAATTAAAATCTGATTTACAGTGTGACATACCAGCCATTGGCCTTCTCACATTTGTTTTTTCCAGCATATGCTATCCAAAGTGGGAATGTGGGATTTTGACATTTTCTTGTTTGATCGCTTGACAAATGGTAAGTAAATTTTTTAAGTCTTTATTTTAATATCTCTTATATATGACTATTCAAAAAATCCCTAATTAATTATTTGCTAAATGTTTCCCGTTCAGATTACTCAAGAGAAATTGGCCACGTTTAACCTCTGTTAAAATCACATCCTGGAGCTTTTTCAGGCTTTTCCTGAACTGTAGGGAAATGTTTAAAGTCTGCTTTTGTATCAGTTTAATCTCCTACATTTGTTGTCGTCACCTTTCAAGAAGGTATTTCTGTTTCCTTTACCTGGGACACTCCCAAGCTGCTTTAAATATAACTGTTAGATACGTTGGTCAATAAATCCAGATCTCCATAATCAGTCAATTTCTATCAATACAAAAAACATGTGAGTGAAGATACCCTTGGTTCTGTTCAGCAACAAAAATTAGGAAATTCATTGAGAGAGTAAAAATCTGTGAAATGTCTTCTCTAGATATATACCTGTAAAACCATCCCCCCTCCCCCTGAATGTCTTGGCAACACCTCTTGATCAGGTAACTGCTGAAGAGGGTCATGATCACACCTTTCCCCTTCTGTACTGCTCAGAGAAATGAGAGCCCTCATTCCTCACCCCCAATCCAATTAGGTATGGTTGGGGCAGGAGGTGTAGAAAAAAGCTGGTTTAGAGGGTCATTCAGCTGAGTGACTGGCAGTGAAGAGTGAAAAGGATTGCAAATTGCCTGGGAAGAAAAAGCATAGTTCTTCTAAATTACCTTTCTGTGCCCCTGCTCAGTAGTCAAGACCAAGTGAGTTTCCATGTGTTCTTCGTACAGATATTTATTTTCTTTCCTGAGTTACATTAAATAAGAAAAGACTCCCTTCAAACTTTGTTTATATGTATTATGGGTTGGTTGGTTTGGGGTGTTTTTTCTAACTTTTATGGAAACAGTGCCGCCGAATTAAGCAGTGCAAGCTTTTTAAAATACTGTGTTTATGTACAGTTGACCATGTAATACTAGTTAGGCTCAATTTTGCCACTGCTTCCAGTACTGGATTTACAGTAAGGCCAGTGCAACATTACAGTGGGACTTGAGACTGTAAATGCTGCAACTCATTTCTCCTGTCTGTGTCATCGTTACGAGATGCAATTGTAGCTGGGCCAGTTTACATGGGTTAATTATATTTTTGTACAGCCATGTGTAAAATAAAAAATTTAGTTCCAAACTGCTGATTTTTAGTAATTAATTAATTAGTACAGTATGGCAAACTGGAGTGGCAGAAAAGCCACTCTTGTTTCTGTTGTTTCTGAAGATAGACCTGAGTTATGAAGATGATGTTGCTCTCAGATAAGCCTGTCAAAAGATTTCCAGTTAAAACCATTGCCTTCTTCCAGTTAAAACCACAGTTTGCCTGTCATGTAGAAACAGCAAACGTGACTTTATGGCATCTAGACACAAGAATGGCACTCCATTGGTACAACCATGCCATCAAGTCTAGATTATATATAGGAGTAATTAATATAAGTGATTTCTCAGTACATGAGTGTCATCTAAGCTCACTTCATTGGAGATAAGGTGATAGGAAATTACCAAGATTTTTAGCCTTGCTGGGTTTGTAACTACATGTTGAGGGAATCTAAGAGTTGTTCCTTTCTGCTTTTAGGAAACAGTCTGGTAACACTGCTTTGTCACCTCTTCAACGTGCATGGACTTATTCACCATTTCCAGTTAGACATGGTTACATTACACAGGTTTTTTGGTAAGTGCTCGTCTCAAAGCCATCTTTGATTGAAGTTTAATGCTTAAGTAGAGTGTCAGGGAAGGCACTGGCTTGGTCTATCTGTGTAAAATTGATGATGCCGTTGCAAGTATTTCAGTAACACATGTCTGTGATATGTACCAGCGCACAGTTTGCAGGCTCTCACGTCCTTGGTTCAGTACTTAGTGGAGGGACTTCAAGAGGCTCTGATGGGGCTGAAGCATCCCAGCACAGTGATTTAAAGTGAAGTGTGCCATGCAGAGATGTGGCTGCCTCAGGCCCACACACACACACAGACACTGCAGAACCTACGCGTGCACAGTACAGTTGTGCTGCCGTGTAATTGTTTTAGTGACTAAAAGACCACTGAGACCCAGGGCAGTTAAAAGCTTATGTGCAGAATTTAACAAATTATATCAAGCTGTCTACACTGAATAGTGCTGATGAAAGCCCCTGCTGCTGTTACTGCCAACAGAAATATAAGCGCCATGCTGTCAGTGAACCAAATGAAGAAATCGGCCAAAATCAATTACTTTTTGCATCACTTTTTGAAAGCAGCTAAATGCCAGTTTTTCAGGCTGTCAGACAGAGTTTCCAAAGCAGGGTCTCTTTAAGAGTGCCTAATTGTCGCTTCTGGAAAGCATTCCTCTGCTGTGGAGACAGACAAAACCTCCCTGCTGTTTCCAACTCCTCTGGGCAGACACGAAGTGGACATTCAGGTACTCACAGTTTAGGGATTACCCACTCTACCTCCAGATGCTTGTGAGGCTGGAAACAAACAGAAGGCTGGGACTTTCTTTGGGGCTCCTCATGCTGGCAGCGAGCGCCAAGGGAAATGTGGCTGTTAGCTTTCCATTTTTGGTTAATTTGATGGTGGCTAGGAGAGCGCTTCAGGCACGGTCACATGCAGCTTCCAGCGTTCACGTGGTGGTGTCCCAAGACATTGCAATGGTGCACACACTGCTGCAAGGAGCAGAGGGGTGTGGAGCACACATCTCAATGATTTTCTGTCTGACAGAAAGCTGAGAGTCAAGAGGTTGGTGCTCCTGGTCCAACTGGACCAGTTCCAGCACTGCAAACTAAAGCAAGAGGGACTGCATTTTAAAATGAACACAGATGTGACTAACATTGTCACAGGAGATTTTGCTGTGAATACCCCAGTGATGATTTTGATTCTTCACCAGGGGCATGTAGGAATGCCTTTGGCTGTAGTTCATCACTCAAATAACACATGATGGCAGGATATCAGGGCCTCACTCCCTGCTGCTGTAAAATAGGGAGTACTGCCTTAATGGCACACTACTGCCCTATGACAGCAGCCTAAATAATTACGCTCCGTTGTGGATAAATTTGCCTCTCTTGTTTATTTTACTCCTCAATGAAAGCCTTCACTAAGGCAAGAAAGAGGTGATTTATGCACTAGACCCAGTATATCCCCTTGGGCCTCAAAAATCCTTTCATGCATTTTTTCTCTAAAGGTATCCCAATAAAAGCAGCAATTTAAATAAGCTACAGCTATTTGAAGAAACTCCTTAGGCAGCTGACTGCAAAACCTCAGATTGTATTTTAAGTCCAGTTCCCACTTGTGGCCATGGCATTCAGAGACAAAAGGATCTTTGTTTTCTGTTTTGATTCCCAGTTATGGTTCAAGAAGATTACCACAGCCAAAACCCATACCACAATGCTGTCCATGCCGCTGATGTCACACAAGCTATGCACTGCTATCTGAGGGAGCCCAAGGTAATGACAACCTTTCACACTCATGTTGCTTTCAGATGGTTCTCAGATTTTTTTTTTTTCCCCAGGATTGAAATAAAAATCCCAAAAGATACTTCTAGGTAGCAGAAAGTGATGGCATGCTGGAAGCCAGCAACAAGTCAGGAGCAGCCTCAGCTATAGATGGCAGACGTTTCAGTCAAGCCATGAGAGACACTTATCACTGCAGGCATCGTGCCTGAGTGCTGCCATGTGAGCTCCAGCCACCCACCAGTGCCTGCAGTTCTGCCCCCATCAAACTCAGCAGCAGGCAGGGCATCTCTGTGCCTCAGCCACCTCCTCACATCCCTATTTCAAAATGCCAGATTGGGCAGAGCCACGCCAGGAAAGGGGAAAACCGTCCCTTCAGAGGGGTCTGGTGCAAGGGTGTCCTCTGCTCGAGTGTTTGACTGCTGCTGCAAGTTCTCACAGCATCAGGGTGGTGTTGCCTTGCACGTTACTGGAAGGCACTGTGATATTGCACTGCTGAGCCACAGTGTAAGAACATAACTGATCTTTTCTGGCTTGGCTTAAATGAAAGGACGTTCTGCTAGAAGTAGCAGTTTGTTACACCAGAATATGGCAATGGTAAGTGAGGACAAGAGCAGGCCCTACCTTTCCTGTATTTTCATCTCCTGCAAGAGCTGCGAGTCTTTTCTTGCCAGGAAGTGCAGAGGACAGCCAGCATCCAGAGCCTGTAGCATACTGCTCATCAGTTCTCACCTCAGGATGCTTCTTTCATCTCACAGACCTGTACTCTGTACACACTCATCAGGCTGGTAATAACTGCCTCGCTCTCACAAACAGAAAACGCTATCATCACCTTTTTTTGCTTCTAAATGAGCTCTATAGCAGAAAAAAATCTGGACACGTTTTCCAACTTGAATATTAGAAGTTAGAAAGGTAAATTATGTTCTCTAATAAAATAAATATATTTGAACTGAGATAGATACTTAACAGCCAAGTTTGAAATTTCAGAAGTTGATAAACTCTGCATTTTGTAACACAGTGCTATGCTAGAAAATTGAAGACGGATCTTTTGGTGGTATTACTAAATACTTGGAGAGGCAGAGCTCTTACTATGGATGCTAACATATGCCAACCTTCCAGCATACCTGTTTGCTTTTTTATACTGAATGTTTGAGACTATGCTCAAGCACTTCTATTACAACAATCCTTATATTGCCATGAATGATAAAGAGATAAGAAATACAAACTATAAAACATGATTATATAGTCTGATATCTTTATAGATGTATGTTCAACACGCGCCTTAAAAACGTTGTTCACAAAATTTATGCTTGACATTTGTATACAAATCCCCACAAAACCAAGCAATGCCATGATGTCAGCTGGTTTTTTTATTTACCAAAAAAAGTGTTTACTGATGTGTTCTCATTGTGATTAATGTGTGTGGTGATTCAGCTTGCCAACTTCCTCACGCCGTCGGACATCATGCTCGGACTGCTTGCTGCTGCAGCTCATGATGTGGATCACCCAGGGGTCAACCAACCCTTTCTGATTAAAACTAAACACCACCTTGCCAGCCTGTACCAGGTAAAGCTGCTCATCAAGTTGCTAATGGGTAAAATGGAGTCAAGCAGGGTTTAAGCAATTTGCAGTGAACTTTTAATGCCAAAATGTGGCAGCGGGAGGATGGTGATCAAGTCATCCTGCACTTTAGAGTCTGGACAATTTTAGTCAAGCTTCTCTCTGGGTGTCAGTTCTTAAAACAAAACTAATATGGAAAAACAGGTGGAAATGTCAAATTTTGATGAGGACATTTAAGCCAAATCAGTTGCCTCGGTTGTTTCTGCTGTGAATCATCTGTGAGGGGTGAGGAACTGTGGGTAGGAGATTTAAAATCATGTCAAGATTTCATCTTCTTTCAGTGAGCAAGTAAGCAACAGGCATGCTCTAAATTGGTATTGCATTAAAAGAAACCTTTGCTTCATGTGGCTGTAGTAAAATAAAACACTTAATGAACACTGCATTAAAAATAGAAAAAAACAGAAGATAGATAAAACCAAAGGAAAAGTTGTATACAGTTACTGTAACATTCCTCAAGATACAAAGAAAGAACTTCAAGAAAGCCACTAGGTCACACCACAAGCTGTCTAGACCAGTCTCCTGTTTCTAAGAGCAGCCAGTAAAAGATCTCAGTGAGAAACATAAGTCTGGGATAAGTACAGAGTTGTCCTTCACTTGGTATACATCCTTTCAGCTCTGGCAAGCAGTGGTAGAAAACTTCCTGAAACAAAAACACAGACCTTCTTGTTCAATAACTACCAGTGAACCCATGCTGTCTGATTTTTGTGGTTCATTTTGAATATATTTGAGGTTTTGGCCCATGGCAAATCCTTTGTTACATAGCAATCATTGTAGCTCTGTATTTTACCTACAACTGTCCTATGAGTATAATTTTCACAGGCATGTGTACCTCGTTATTATATATGCACGTCTCTCTATTCTTTGCATTGTACTTACATATACAATGTGCCAGGGCAATGCTGTAAATCTTAGTTTTGGTTGCAATAACCGTAATTCACAGGTAATAAATGGAGATAGTATTGATTTCTAGGCTTTAGAATCACAGAATCACAGAATCACAGAATGATAGAATCATAGAATCATGAAGGTTGGAAGAGACCTTTAAGATCTACATACATATACTTAGCAAATTGAGAGGTTGCTGTGATGTGCTTACTACTTGATAAGAGTCTCTCTTGTTCTCCCCCACTAAAGCAACAGTTGGGTTTTCCCATAAAAAGTGGATTGTATAATGGTGCAACTGTCCTGCCCTCAGACATGGGAATGGGCTGGATATGGGAGCCCCAGCCAAGTCACAGTGATGTTCAAACACTGAAAACTTTGTGACTGTCTCATCATGAGCTGATGAAGCTTATTACATCACACCCACATGTTTCTGGTCCATTTAATTCCTTCTAAATGTCAGGCCAGCTGAGTGAGGAGGGAAAAAGGCCAGGGGCCTAACCTGGGATTCTTTGGGAATGTTAAGGGTGCTTTGAAGAGGAGTGAGTAGAGCCATTCCACAAAACCCCTTGTCTTGTGAAAAGGTACAAACAATTCCTTCTCAAATTAATAGTGGCAAACAGTAGTTTAGGTTGAAAAACCAGGCTAATCTGAAAGACATATAGCTGAAATATTAGTATCTTGGAGAATTGGTTTCTGCTCAGTTATTTGGGTTTGAATATACTTAAAAATGTTGGTTAGAAAAAGCAGTGACAATGCAGAAAATGCAATCTTTCAACAGCAAATGAGATTTTAAGTACCCTTCTTAAGGACAGTCACTGGCAAGTTTGAGTTGTTTTAGCTGAAAATGATCCCATATTGTTTCCAAAGATTTTAGTAGTATACAGTATATGGATGCCAATAAAAATAACTGCTGGAAAAAAGTTTTGCTGAAAGCATTTTTAGTCAAAAATTTAGATTTAGAGAATAGTCTTTAAAACATGTATTTTAATATGTGTTTGAAACTGAAACAAAGTTCTTAGGTTTTTGGTTTTTAAGTAGCAGAGCCACAGAACTGCTGGGATTAATCAGAAAAAGGATCAAATGAAAGTAAGTTTTAACAGAGCTGGCAGTCATCTGTCATTGAGACATTGGACTTATCCATGTATGGCATTTCTTTGCTTTTAAATGTCTCTTGACATTTAAATTAGAACTTTACATTTACATTTGGAAGAAAAGGTTTTGCAAAATGAGGTCGGTCAGTTTTTGACAAAGATGTGAAGTGTTTGACAGCTTCTGAACAGCATGTATGAGAAGAGTCATATTTCAGGAAGACAGGTGACATCACCAAGGACGTCAGCGCTTTAAATATTTATTTTCAAACTAAATCTGTATTTTATGATGCAAGACACTTTGTTTTGTAATCTATAGGGTAATTTCCACAGGAGCCTATTGCATGTGATTGCATGCACCATACTTTTTTACATAAAAAATAAAAGCACCTCATTGAAATCTCCAGCATCACAAGGACAGTTGAGAGCATGGAAGGTGACTCTGGTGGTCTGGAGGTCACTTAGTTTTGCTGTGAGGAGCACAACAGCATTCCTTGTAATGTGTTGCAGACCTTCCTTCTAACTTTCATTGTCTGGCTTTTAAATAAAGGATAAAAGTTTAGAAGTGTGGATGGATCACATACAACATCTGTAGTGCAAAACAGGTTTCAAAAAACTATGAAAGGACACTTTACAACTTTAATGTAGATGTAGGTAAGTTGGAAATAAGAGAGTATGTTTTGGGCATCAGTCATAGTTCTGCTTTGTAGTCTTCCTTAAAAGCAGCACTTCCAATGTAAGTGTCATTTTTGACTATTTAACATTGTGTAGTTAAACCAGCTGCTCAGTGAGTAAGAATAGATTGAAAAGATTGAAAGAAATTCTGATCCCTTTTGACTCTGAGTTAAAATTGAAGTTTGCTCTGCACCTAGTTAGCAGCAAGTGTCCCTCTCTTCATTACTGTTCTTTTCCAAATGTGTATGTCAAATGCAGTGGTTCAGATAGCTCAAGCTAAGTAACAGATTGGAAATATTGAGGTAATTTAAGTAAAATAAACAGTCAGAGTCCTGAAATCTCTGTTGTAGCAATCCACTGGGCTTGGGCTGTAAATGCGACAGAAGCTTCCTCTAGAGCAGCCTTTAAAGCAAAGCTGCACTACTCAGTTTTTCAAAAACTAAACCACCACGTGAGGCAGGGCTGAGAGCCCCAGCCTGCAAGCCAGCACAGACTTTCCCTGCGTGGGTTGTCTCCCACCAGCCTGGGTGATCAGATAGATCATGGCAATTAGTCTTAATAAAGCAGTAGTGTGTTCCTAGGTGGAATAGCTGACTCTTACTAATTGCTGGCAGCCACTTCAGAGCTTCTGGCTCCTTACATTTAAGAGGGGAGTCATATGACTTCATGCTCAGTTGTTGCTTGTTAACTTGACCTTTCCTTTTCCCTCCTCCCTGCCGTTTCAGTGTGGGAAACTAAACAGTGCAGTGGTGTCAGTTTAAGGTTCCCCCTATAGCAGCAGGCAAAGAGCAGAAACTTAGAGAAGCAGAAATTCTCTGAGATGGTTACCTGAGTTTGCTTTTTCCTATGAGTAACTACTAATTGGATGCAGGAAAGTTCTCAGATGCCTACATGCCTAAGCCCTGCTCTGGCTGGCCTTGGGTACGGCCAAGGAGCAGCTGCATCCATGGAGTAATTCCCTGTTTGAGGCAGGTGCTGCTGAAACAGCTCCTCACAGCAAGGAAGGCTGCGTGCTGGAAGGGATTTGGGGACACAGGGTGCTCCGAGGGGGACCTTCCTGGTTGTGATGTTTCAAGGATGCAGTCAGACCAGGCTTGCAGGAAACTGTGCACACAGGAACTGTCTTAAACAAGTGTGAGCCTTCCCAAAAACCAAAGGTGACAGTCAGGTAGAGTTTGTCCAGTTTAGTAGGAAGATGGCAGCCTGTGGCCTTGGGGTGACTCTTGGGACAATATTCAGCTCTGCGACTGGGTAGGGGAAAAAAATCTCCAAAAATTTGTTGTTATGTCCTATTACATTCTCTTATTTTTCTTGGTCAGAGTGTAGGGTTGCAAAAGTCTATCCTGATGTATTTAGGCAAAAGGAGAAAAGGGATATTTAGGTTGGCAAATGAACAGAATTGCTGTCAAAAGTAATTTCTATATTGCATAACCGATGTTGAGATCTGAGTCCATCAGCTCTTCCTAAGAAAAGGAATTGGCTTTTGCGTGATTTGAAAGTTTTGGAGTTGATTTTACTTTGTTTTTTTCCCCCAGTACCTGCAAGGGAAACAGGCAGACAAACCCAGAAGAATACCAAAACAACATTGTGTGAATTCAAAAGCGACAAAAAGCACTGCAGAAAGTACTGTAATAGGAAGTCAATCCAGTTTGTACTCTCACTTTTGCACTAGGCAAGATGATCAAAATGGAAACTGGATCTTGGTTAGTGGCAATCTTTAGTGTTTCAACAGTCATTAGATACGACAGGACTACAAAGGAAGGTGGGAAGACTTAGGGAGAAAATACTGCTCAGTCCCTCTTGGAAGAGTGGAAGCTGCACATCATGTCCCATGGGAAGGGCAGTACTATGGCAGGAACACCTCAGAGCTGTGGGACTGTGCATGAGGGACTGTGTAGAGATCAACAGTGGCTGCAGAGAGGGATTCTGACTCCTCTTTCCCTGCTGGCAGTGACAGGGTGGAGCGATTGTTCTGCTGCCTGCTCAAAAGGTTTGGTTGTGTTTTGTTTTGTTTTTCTTACCCAGTGCTCATCTACTGCAAAAGCTGTGAACTGCCCAAAACAGGGAACAGATGATAGAGGTTTCTGAACAAATGACATTTCTGAGGCATTTGGTGGTAGAAAGTCCTCTGTGAACTAAAATGTGATGATTGGCAAATGCATTGTGTGTTAGGAGAGTAATTTCAAGTCATCAGACATAAGATACCAAATTTGTTGTAATTTACTGACAACTTAGAAATCTGGGTTTCTGCTCCCTAGCAATTTTTTTCCAACCTAACTTTGGTTCCACTTAGTTAAAAGCAAGTTAGCAAAGAGGAGTCAAAATTTGTTGCACACTAAGTTGCTGAAGCCTGCAAATGCTCAGCAATACTGCTATTCCTCTTGCTTTCACTGAACAGCTGCAGGCAGCTTCCCAGTTCCCTGACTCAAAGGGAAATTTGGCAGTTTAGTTTTCTTTTTGTTGTCCACTCTGCATTAAAACTGTAGAGGCTGAAAAGTCAACCTGGAATCAATAGGAGGTAAAAATACGATTTTGCACTCCTGCTTTAATTCATTTGTTAATAAATCTGTTAAAATGCGAGTTACCTCCCACTCAGATGAGATTAGCTCCTCTGTTCACAGCAGGACTCAAAACCAGCAGAACAACAGGGCTCTAGGGCTGACCTCAGCTAAAAAACCCAGAAGCACAAGGTCCTTAACGACACACATCTAGACCAATTACTCTAACCCAACCGTGTCTGAAAAACACACGCTTCAGGCTCATGTTCCAGCATGTCCAAGCAGCACTGGGTGTCGTGTGATGTGGCAAATCCATCTGTGTAGCGTGGATACCATCCTAACGCTTGCATTTCCTGGTGTCCCTGCTCCCCAGAACGTGTCTGTGCTGGAGAACCACCACTGGCGCTCCGCCGTCGGCATGCTTCGCGAGTCGCGGCTGCTCGCCCACCTGCCCAAGGAGCTCACGTAAGTGCCCACCACAGGAAATGCGGCTCGAGGCCGTGGCCTCCTTCTCCCTTCTTAAAAGCACACTGGAAAAGAGGCCCAGGCTTCACAATAGGCTGAACTTCCTGCTCCTTCTTGGTGTCGCTAGGAAATCGTGAGACAAAGTTATACCGTGGACGTGTTTGTTAAGACCTGCTCATTTCTGCAGCACAAGAATGGCCTCTCTCAGCACCAGGAACTCATGGAGTCCCTGCAGAAGTGGGCTTGTTGAGATTGATTGTTGGCATTTTTCATTTTACATAGCACCAACTGAATATGGAAAGATTTAGCGATTAAAAACAGAAAATTGAAGGAATTGGTTGAGGAGCATCAAGAGTGCTCCAGACTTCCACCCCTCACTGAGGGAATGTGGCTCAGTCTTTATGGATGAAGCAAAAAAAGAGCAGCAACATGAACACCTTGGCCAAATTGCTGCTAGCTTTTTACTTGCTGGTTTTGTGAAGTGTTAGTCCCACCAAGGATGGGAGATGGAGACAGCGAATAGGGTGAAGTATTAAATTTTAAATCCCAGGTGACCCTACCAAGAATTTAAACAAGTTACCTGGAAGCAATAAGCTCCATATCCCTCCAGAAATTCCTTTGCATCAGACCAACAGCTTTAAAGGACTTCAGGCTAGACCTTCACAACTTTGACTGCGACTTCAAAGTTGCAGTGTTCACTGCTCAGCTCTGAGCAGCTGAAGTAAGACGTGAGCATTTTTCTTCATGCAACACGCTGTTGTTGCGGGGTGGATTTTTTTGTACTTTCCTAGCACTGTTCAGAAGCTTTCAGAACAACCTCTGCTAAAAAGCGTTTTTCTTCTACATTACCTATTCTTCTTGAACCCATTTGGGCAGGTAGAACAGTTGTACCCTGCAAACCCCAGCAGAGACTGACAAAACAAATCAGACTGGATCCATAAAGAAAGAGGAAACTTCATGCCAGCTCCACTGATCCAGAGCAGGTTGTTTTGAGCTCTTAATGCTTAATGGTTCCATGATTAAAGGGGCTTATTTTCTTCCATTGCAGACAGGACATCGAGCAGCAGTTGGGCTCCCTGATCTTGGCAACAGACATCAACAGGCAGAATGAGTTTCTGATCCGTCTGAAATCTCACCTTGACAATCAGGATTTGAGGCTGGAGGATGCACAAGACAGACATTTTATGCTTCAGGTAACTTCAAAGTGGTTTTTTAATGTTTTTTGTTAATTTTTCAGGTCACAGTATTTCCTAGTATATGTTAAGAGTAGCATATGACAGCATGTCTGGACATCAGCCTCTCCTTACCTATTACCATAAACACTTTCCTTCTGCCACCTTCTGGCATGTCAGGCAAGCAGAAGGTGCCTCCAGTATTTCCTTATGTAATTTCCTTGAGTTAAAAAGCTGTGAATGCAACAGATAGAGGAGAGTGTCAAATGCTGTGGAATGAAGATAAGCTAGTAATTATTTTATTTCCAGAACTCTGCTTTTCTTGCCAGGTAATACTTCAGCTGTAATGTCTCTCTCTCTTCTGGCAAATGTCACTGCACTGGTGTTATTTTCTAGCACCATGCAGGAGAGCCCCCTCCTTGGTGTTCTTTCCAGGACAGCCTGACATCAGGTGTCCAAGTCCTGTTCCTGTGATGGATGCTCAGAAACTGCCTCTGCAGAGAGAGCTGTTGCCATGGCTGCAGATGCTTCTCTAGTGCATCTGCCCAGCTAATGAGAAACCCATGCTTTATTCAAAAATCAAATAGATTCCCACTGGTTCTTCCAGCTAAGCTGCAGTCATTAGCAGACTCTTCAGAATAAACCTCTACCTATTAAAGCGTTGTTGTGGTTAACGTAGCTACGTATACTTGCTTCTTTGGAGAAATTGAATAATTTCATTCTTAAATACATAAAGAAGTTGAAGTAACCCTTTTCATTTATAAAACAAACACCTACATATTTTCCTTCCATCTAAGTCGCAGAAAAGGTGACAGCTACAAGGAAAGAAGTGCTGGTCTGTTAATTCTTCCCCTTCCAGCAGCATGAGAAATGTAGTAGCTTCTCACCTGTCCCACCCCAAACACAGTCTTCTGTCAGATTCCTGCACAGGCTGTGCAGGGCAGGATGACAGGCTGACAGTATTTTTGGACAGATGAGGCCAGAAAGTTGTGCAAATGCCAAAAGCAGAGGAATTACAACTCTCAACTATGGCAAAAAAGGTTTCTTATGCACTAGGAACTTAGGAACAAGGGACCAGACATAGTAGGATTTACTTATCTGGTGGATTAGTTGTGGAAGAAGAAAAGAAAAAAATAAAGAAATCTTGATTGATTGGAATAAGCTGAAGAATGTTTGAAAGGTCCTTGCAATAGACAATAACATTATGGCTAATCAGCTTAATCCAAAGAGAAAAATTACTTGGCGACTTCCCTCTGCTGGTTCACAGGTCTGAACTCTTACAGGAAATATTTCTTCTGTTTTCTTCCCGGGTGCCAGAATGACTTCTGACTTCTGTCAGAGTGAATGATTGTGTTCAGTCTGTGAAGAAACAAGGCAGATGATATTTTGTTCCAAGGCAGTAAGACAGGCAGATTACTACATGGTTTACTTTTCTGAAGCAGTTACTTGCTTTTAAAAACCTCTTCCCCTGTACTCATTCCCCTACAAAGCACTTAAAAGTACTAGTTAACTAAGTGAAACCAGGCCAGGGGCAGTGTGGAGAGCCCTGTGCTTAGCTTTGTAAACAAAAATATGCAGACATTAAGATGAAGTGTAATTGAAGTGAGATGCCAGGTCACTCACTGAAACCGCAGAGGAATCATGCCCAAATACACCAGCTTGGCTCTTCCCTTCCTTGTCATCAGCCATGGATGCTGAGCCAAGCAGTCAGCAGGAGCCAGCCTGAGGCTTTTGTTGGCTTATTCCTTGCAAGGAATATCCAAAACACTTTGCAGCCTTGGAATGTGGCCCTGCTCTTGTTCGCACTACGGTAAAGCAGAGGGCTGAATGAAAGTTTTGTTTGCAGCTTAAATAAATGCTCTTTCCTCAAAGGGCACACTTGGGTGAGGCCGAGGCTCTGGAAGGTAATTTTAACCCTTCCCAGCATCCCTGGTGAGGCCTGGGAGTTCCACAATGCAGATTTACTGCTGCAGCACTGCTGAACAGTGACTTCTATTCTCACTACTGCTTGTCTCCTTGCTTTCAGATTGCACTCAAGTGTGCTGACATCTGCAACCCTTGCCGGGTCTGGGATCTGAGCAAGCAGTGGAGTGAACGGGTCTGTGAAGAGTTTTACCGGCAAGGTCAGTGCCTCAGACTCACAGCAGTCCCCTTTCACCTCAGCTTTCCGTGGTTTTTGTGTGACAAGTCAGAGGTGGCATCCAGCAGTGTCCCTTGAGAATGAGCTGTTCAGAGATGCTGCCTCACTGGGAAAGTGGGAAGGGGTACAAGAGCAGCAAGTGTTTCTCTGCCCTCACTGCTCCTCTACCAGCATCAGGCTGGAGCTGGAGGGAGGGCTCTGCTGTGCCTCAGCACTTGAATTCAGCTGAAAAGCACAGAGCTGGGTTCTTCTCTGAGACCCTTCAGTCACCATGAGCATTTCTGAGCTGGAATGGTGCCAGTGCCACACTGCCCCAAAATCCTAGCACTGTGTTTTGTCTCGCTTTTCATGCTCCCACTACAACTCTGATGGGAGCCTTACCCTCACTCTTTCCCAAATATGACACATTCTTCTGCCTGAAAGTGCAGAGAAAGGGTTCAAACACTCTTCCCAGCATGCTGTTGAAAGGGCCAAAGCAGGCAAGCCAAACCTCAGCTAGAACCTACTGCAAATGTTTTCAGACCCCTGCTGAGAGCACAGTCAAGCAGGGGTTTTTTTGAAACACAGTAATTACACCATTTGGCTCTATCTGCATAGGCAAGGTCATGCTGTGCTCCAATACAGGATGCAGCAGAGTTTAATCACTGCTAAATTCTTTGTTCAGAGCATCCTGAGAGTTGAAGGCAAGTGGTACAAACACTGGAGGAGCACAGAGTGAAGTTCTCAGTTCATTTAACATTCTGCACAACAAAATTAAGCCACCTCTGAGCTGGTACCTGGTACAGTTAGTCTGTAACAAGGACAAACAGGTCAGCAAGTTAATTTTCAGCCATTGTCAGTTTAAGCTGGTGAAATGTCTTTGACTTTGATGCCTTTGAAGCATCATAAGCAACTTGCCTGATGCAGGTATAGGTGGTCAGATGTGTAGTGGAGGCATAATCAGTATCCAGCCCATGAGGTGCAGTGCCTCACCTTCAATGTATTGGGGACCATGCCAAGAAAGACAGCTCAGCTCTTACAAATGTAAGCTTTTCCACAGCTTTCAAGATTTGTTATTCCAACATCTAAAATACACCTCTGAAAGGGGATACCGAGTACATGAGAGCAGGTGGAAGCATCCAGGGAGAAAAGGAGCATTTCATGTGGGACAGCACACAGAAACTGTGTTCTGACTGTCCCTAGTGGCTGTATGATCCTGATCAGTGGTACCACACCCCCAGTATTAAATAGCATGCATTTAGGTACCATTACCACTTCACAGTGTTTTTGTAGACCTCTCTACCCGCTTACACACAATGATGGGCCTTGAAGGTATTTTTTGGCACTAAGTTTAACATTTGGAAACCATAAGGTCTTGTGTTTTGATTTTAAACTATAGATGAGACAGATAACAGCATTATTAGTGCTTTGTTTAATCTTCCTTCTGGAACAGATACAATGTTTTAACATCTTTTTTTATCGAACATTTCTAAGGCCATTTTAATAGAGACTCAGATCCTGATCTTCCAGTGTTCTGGTGCATCTACATTACATGTTAGTAAATAAAATATATGATCCAGGTGCCTTTCAGGGAACATCTCATGCCTACAGCAGCTCCTAATAAAAACCTTTCCTAGAAAAATACTTTAATTTTTTCTCAGATGTTTTAAAAGTCAACACAGTTAGGAACACAGGGTGAGTAATACAACTTGATTTGTATATATGAAACCGGAACTAGTAAGAAAAATCTTTCAAGAAAATGGCTAATGTTGAAGCAACATTAATGATCAGTTTCTCTGATGAGGTTTTAAAATTGCTTGGAAGGTCTTTCCCAGCAAGAAAGTTCTCAGGAACTAATTAATGCAGTTCCTTTTATAGTAATTTGAAACAAAAAAATTGACTATCATTTTAAGTCCTTACCATGCAAAGGCAAATCTTAATTTTGACAATTAAGTGACTTCTGAAAGACAAGAAAATGTTGATACACTTTGAGACAGACAGGTCAGCTGTTCTCTACCCAGAACACCTACAGAGGGGGTATCACTGGAGTTAAAACTTCTCTCAGTCAAAAAGTTTTGGAGGGGTAGATGAGAAGAAGACAGTCAAATTGCACATTTGGAAACATGAGAAACTCTTATTTTGTCTCAGTTTTGCTAAATTGTTCCTTTTGATTGTTCGTGAAGCTAAAAATGTTTTCCTGATACTTTCTAAGTACTCAATTAGAACTGAGAATACTCTGCTCACATTTAAGAAGTAATTGCATGCTGCAGAGGGAAGAAAGGCAAGGCTTAAAAATGCCTTGTTACAGTTTTTCATATGGGGCTACAGAACCTCAGTAGCACAATAGCATTTAAGTCGAAACTATTAGTGGGGAGAAAAGAGCTTTTAAACAAAAACAGTGCATTTAAAGCAAAATGTTTCTTTATGGTTTGAATACGGTGTTTTGTCTAAACTAGCAGGTCTGTCTTTCTTACAGGAAGGTTTTGCCTAACCAGTCCTCACTACATCCTTATTAGTAAATCAGATGGACAAAATATTATTGTCTGAGGGGAAGTGGCACATCTTAGCTTGCACACAGTTAACTCTCACTTCCCTTCCCTGCTGTAGACAGGAAAGGTCCTGTACCTCATGCAGTAACCAGGATTATGCAGTGGCACAGAAGGCCAACAATCACAAAGGATGAATGTGCTGCACTCACAGACAGAGAGTGTTTGTTTTAAATAAAACCCCTACACCAAAATTTAACTCAGAGCACTCTTTGCAGCCACGGGGGGATGCAGTCTCTCCAGCAGAACAAGAGACTCTTGTCTGGATGGCAGTCAGCAAACCAGACTCTCTGAGATGTTTCCCTGCTGAATTCTTAAATCCAGCATGGCCATTGCTATTGATTACCTTCAACTCCATAAAAAACATCTCCTGCCGTCACTATGTACAGAAGCCTGTCCTGTGTTACCATTTCTGCAGGAATAATTTCTACTGACTGTTTCTAAGTGTCTTCTCAATGCCAGATCTGGTCACTTCTGCAGCAGGAGCAATCTGAGGTGGCATCTGCAGTGAGCAGATCCCCCAGCCAGGTTTTTCTTCTAACAATTTGAAACAATCCCCAGAGCTAGTCACAGCAGGAGCTGCCTGCAGGAATCTTCAGGGCAGTCCTGGATTTGGAACCAGAGACCTCCTGGTCCAATTAGTCGAATATTCTGCTGTGAAGGTGTCTCGGAGTTCAGCCAGCTGCTTTGTGTCTGGAGTCAGTTCTGTGCAGATGCCTCTCTGGGGACTTCCTGGGTGACCCAGGAAATAAATACACTCAGTGCACAGCACAGGCAGAGCCTGACACCCAGCTACTGCACTAGAATAAGACAGACTTCTAATTTCATCCTTTTTCCACGTTTACAGCTTGAACTCCATAACTCTTGACACTTGAAAGATGTTGCAGGAGTCCATGCTCTGGCCCTTATTAGTTTGTTAGTGCAGCCACAGCTGCAGGCTGCCAGGCTGCAACACTCTTCCCTTTATGAGACATTTCCACAAGAACACAGTATTAATTTCCACTACAGTACTGCTGGAGACGGGTTTCTTCTGAAATTGATATACTGCAATTTTCTGGTAGGAAGAGATTTGAACAATGAGTAAATGAAGTAGAATGTCATGAAAATTTTTCACATGAGAGAGTCTGTTTTAAAAATTAAGGTCCTCAGAACACTTACATGCTCAGATTTAATGTCATCTTTTCTTAGATTTTTCTTTGTATGGATAATCAGTTTCTCTGATACCTAAAAAGTCCAGAAAATGAAGGTATTTAGACATTTACCATGGTCATCATTGGTAGAAAACTCCAACTCCTCACAAAGTTGCAGACACTGTAAGAATGTGGCATAGGTATGGAAAAGAAATAAAAGTGGCAGAAAAATATTTTCTTCTTTTTTCTTTTTTTGCAGGTGATCTGGAACAAAAATTTGAACTGGAAATAAGTCCCCTTTGTAATCAGCAGAAGGATACAATACCAAGCATCCAGATTGGTAATTATTAGTTTCATTCTCTTCATGTTTATCTCACTTTGACACAAGCTCTAAGAGAAACTTTTATCTACCACGTGCCCCACTCCAATTCAGTTGTTTTAACAATAAGAGCTGTGGATACAATAAGAGTTTAAAAATATGTTCTAAATTAAAAAGTTCAAAAAGAAACCTATCTAAGCCAAATGTTCAACAAAAAGAAAAAGGAGTCTTTGCATAGGGGAAAAAATACCTATGGGACAAAATGGCAGCCAGTGTGTGGATTAAACACTGATTACTTTCTTGTCTGAAATCTCCCCAAAGGGTTGCTGACTGTCACAGAGTTTACTGTGACACAAGCAGATAAAGCCATTTCTTGTCATGTATGCTGGTCAGAAGCTGTGCATTTCAAAAGGAATTGGTGTCTGTCTGAGAGTTTGTTATTTCTTACCAGGGCTTTTGCCACCTGTGTTGCTCTGTGCTCTCGAGGCGCTTGGGGGGCAGTGCACTTGTGGAATTAATTTGTTGCTCACCAGGTGTCCCCTGTATGTTCCTGCAGGGTTCATGACATACATCGTTGAGCCACTCTTTGAAAGGTGGGCCCAGTTTACAGGCAACACTCCCCTATCTGAAAATATGCTAAACCATCTCAGGAGGAACAAGGCCAAGTGGAGAAGTTTGCTCCACAAGCAACACAGCAGCAGTAGGAGCAACGACCACTCAGGCCAAATGACTGGCAGCCAGGAACAGACTTTACATGAAGAAGAGACTCCTTAGTGGCAGCTTTGCACTTTTCCTTCCAGCACTGCTATCTCCGTCTTGGTCACAGCAGCAAACAAGGTCTGGGGAGCCAGGAGCCTGCTGGCAACACCGTGCAAAAGGAAGAAATGGCAAAGCTCCAGGGGTCCTCACCAACAGCCCGCACTTCTGCTGGGTTTTTTCTGATCCTCACGTTCTCTCCCCTCCCTCCATCCTGCGCATGCCTGATGCCATCCCTCCCTCCCTGTCCCAAACTGCCCCAATGCAGAGCCCAGTCAGCAGCAGGGGAGCCGGGCCAGCTCCCACTGCCACGGAGCAGGGAGGATTGCTGAGAGCAGGGGGCACAGAGAGGCCCTCCTGGTGATCTCTTCATTTACCACAAGTCCTCTTGTGACACGTGTAGATAGGCCCAGAGTGCCACAGCCTTTCCGGGCTGGCAGCTGGGCTGCACATCAAACCACCAGCATCTCCAGCATCCACAGGCCATGGACTGAGCGGGATGGTGCTCGCAGAGGGCAGAGTCGGGTTGTTTTAGTAGTTAAAAACCTCTTTAACTTTTGTATTCTGTGCACTAAACAACAGATCTATAAACCTTGGACTGAAGTTACTCTCCGTATTACACACCTCCAGTGTAACAAGGCTCGTTTTGGTAATCATTTTTATGCCACTTTGGGTAAAAGACAGGCATCTTCTCATTGCAAGGAACAGTATTCCCTCGCAGCTGAAAGGGAAGGTGTAGTACAGTCTAAACCTTTGAAAAACGAACAGATCTATCTTTTGAGTACTGTTTCAAGTTACCTGTTTATATTCATGTGTACATTTTCTGTAAATACAAAGCGCTACTGATTCCCATGCCAAAATACTGGAGTACTGTGGGATGATTGCTACCTGTAAAAACATGGGCACTGTGAACAGAATACTGTTAGTTTTAATACAAGAGAAAGCATTTGTAAATATGGTATAGAGTTTATTAATATACACCATTGTTTGTGGATAAAAGCCTTAACTTTTAGCATCCTTCATCTTGATAGCTGCCAAAATCATATGATTACAAGATACAATTCTGAACTGCCTTTCCACTATCCAAGGTGTATCAAAGGTCATTAAGGAATGAAGTCTGGCAGGATAACTTCTTGAAAACTTCAAACACATTCCATATGGGTCCGTGTTGTTAATCCATGGCACCTTGCACATTCGGTCTAGGCAAATGTTTCACAGAGCCTGAAGTTTTAAGTTTAAAAAAACCCCCAAGCCCCACAGCAAGACTACATGATTCAACAGTTCAACCTGATTACCATTTATTTAAGAGTGTGAAGTTTTACTAAATAGCTTAGTGATCTACAAAGTGATCATTCTAATAGTTCTGGAGTTCGGCTGTTTTCTCCAGAGACGTTGCAGTGTAGCTGATTTTTTCCCCACATTCCCTCCTTAGATAGTCAGCATCAAAATGCATTTGTATTTTTATTTTAATTAAAAGAATACTTCAACTGACTTTTTAGATTAGTCTCAGTCAATGAAGGAAGAAAATGTGTTGTAGTCTGCCTATTGAGAAAAATCCTCTTAGCTATCTTGGTGGCTGAGGAATTTTCTGTGATCTCATGTTTGTGAAAGATACTTGGCCTTAACTATGCCATAAACAACCTCAGTTCAGAAAGTCTTTATTAAACTTTACTTAAGCTTCCACCATTTCAATGAGATTGTATTCTCAGACACTACTGCATTGCACCAAAGGGCTTGTCCCCTGCTCCTCTGCCCCCAGGAAGAAGAACTGCATTCAGGTGAAGCACAGCATGGTGTGAGCCCCCCGTGCATCAAATCTGTACAGCTGCTTGCCAAAAGAACAAGCAGGTATGGCCAGGTGGGCACGTTTGGACAGTCATTTTGGATGTGAAAACCTTGAAGAGGCTAACAGGGAAAGAGCTTTTCAAGTTGAGAAACATGACAAAGATGTTTACTCGTAAGAGTACAAGGGAAATATAATACATTTTTCTCAATTACAGGGGATATTGACTTGATGAGAGCTCATAAGGTGACTAATATGTTTAATGGAAAATAAAAAGCGTGAGTTTAGTGAAGGATGATTTACCCCACGAATTCTGTGTGTGTATCTTCAGAGAAAAGAGGCTGAACCCAGTGAAGTAGGAAGGTGCAAAACACAGTGAGCACACGAAGCACTCCAGCAATGTTTTTCTGCCCCTCCACTGTTATGAAATGTACAACCAGTGGAAAACCTCCTTCCTCCCACTAATCTAAATGAGATTCCCATAATAGAAGGACTACAGCAAACAAAAGGCAGTTGAGAGAGTTGCAGTAGAATTAAATTTTTTCTAACTACAGGACATAAATGTCTTCTTAACCACATGGGGGTGGTGGGGGTGGAAGCACCACCACTGTGCAGCTTTTTAGGTGCACCTTTCCTTCTGACAGATGTAGGACAATTATCAGGACATTATGTGAGCGAAGTAGTGTGGTGCTTAGAAGCACTTAAGTCCATACAAAAGGATGTGATTTCCCAGGTTTTATCTTTTTACTAAGAAATGGAAGCCCTTTTCCACCAGTTCAAAGAATTTTTAAAAAATGTTCTGAAATTTAGTTAAACCCAGCGTCTAGCAGCATAAAAAGCTCTTGACAGAAACATTGTTGAGCTGTTTCTGAAGAGCCTCCAGATAATAAGTCCAACAGGAAAGCTTAGGTACAAACCAAATTTTGTTACAGCCACATTAAACCCAAGCCCTTTCCTACAAGTGGAACCTACGGGGTCCATTACAAGTTTGCTCTTACCAAGTTAAAACTTTCCAACTTTAGAAAGCTCTTCTGAAAATCATCAGGCTGTGGGGGATTTTGGTGCTCTGAACACACCTGCTAGATTCCCATCACCTTGTCTAATGAAACAGTGCTTGAGACAGGTTCGGGGTGGCCCCAGCAATGCTTCTGTGCTTGTGAGCCAAACCCATTAGACAGGTTTGGGCCTGGGCCAGTTTGCCTCAGGTGCTGCAGACAGAAGTGCTGGGAAAGGTGAGGCTCTGGCAGCCAGATTCCCCGGGGTCTGGAATGCAAAATGCAACCATTTATTTGATTTCCTGTAGAAACCATAACTGGTAGTGGCTGACCCAACAGCACCATGCAGCTGGGACAAATATTTGGTATTCTCTGGTTTGGGGGGCATTTCTGCACTGGGCTTTCTCCCCAGGATGCCAACAGGCTGCTGATGCACAGAATAGAAAAGCTGTGCAGGTAACACAGATGTTGGTGGTGTTGGCCCTATCAGCCACTTTACGAAAAGCCCTTGTAAATTATTTTTCCTTCTTACTTGGGCCAGTGCTCAAGCTGTGAAAAGAAGGATGTTAAAATGTGTTTATGCCCCACAAATGTAATTCGATTAAAATCTAGCTCCTCTAAATGAAGATTTCATATCATCTAAGAGGCAATTCTGTATAATAACGACAATAATAAGTGATAATAAGTGAAAATCTGAGGCTGGTTAAAATAATGCATACATATGCATTGTCATTAAGTAAAGATTTTACCTACCTTTGTGGTTTTGTCAGTGGTCCAGCCACCAGTCAAATGGAGAATAAAAGGATTATTGGCAACATGTACCTTTGGAATACAAGGAACAAAGAGAGGAGTAGCTGAGATGAGTGGAGTCTATGGAGGAAAAAGGAAAAACAAAACATGGTCTGCAGTTGTATCTAACCTAATCTACAACACAGGTCAATTATTTTTGTATAAACTCGGTTTTAATGAAGAAAACCAAAGTCTCCCCAACAATTCATGAGAAAGGTGTAAATGAGACAAGGCTGTTGTTACACTCCATAGTGATCTCATCAGCTTTTGCAATCTGTGGTTTAAATTTCTGTTAAAAGTTTACATCAAATTAGACACAGAATGCACACTTGGCCCTTCCAAATGAATTCTTCTCAGAAAGGAGAAACTCAAGCAGTTACAATTTTATTTTCAGGTACCAGCCATAATTTATTGCCTTATATTTTAAGTCACTCAGCTGAGTTGTCCATAAAGTATCCCCATTCCCCTCCTGATGCCACCATGATCCCCATGGCCCACAAAAATCAGTAATTAAATCTGAATTAAAACCCTGCAAATCCAAAAAAAACCCCACCCCAAAAACCAAAACAAAAACACAAGGCAAGCTTCATGCCATGAATATGTATTCAAATTACTTTGATTGGTGCAAACTGTTGCTCTATTATTTGTTTCTATAATCCATCCAATATTTTAGGTACATAAACTTTTAAGTGCAGAGCATAAGCTTGACTTGGATGTAAAATATATTCTGCTTATCTTTGAATTCAAGATTGTATATGTCATGTTTATTGTAAAGCATTTTATATATACATATTCACATATCTTATACAACTCTATGGGCCAAACACTGGTCCCCCAACTTCACTGGGACCAAGACTCAGCCCCCATATGTGCGTATCTATGCCATGTGCATCATTCTGAGAGGAAGCACTAGATTGTGTGAAAATGCTGTGACTGCTATGCAGTGATGCCAAGAGACTTAACTGTATCTTTTTTAACATACTGCTGTAAGTATTCATCATGTTGAAGAATGACAACTAATAAAAAAAAATAAAATAAAAAAAAAAGTGAAGTGTCCCAAGTTCTTTGGTAAAGCCAGTTGATTGAAGGAGCTCCTTTGTTTGCAGAAGAAATTCTGGTTTGACAAGGCAGCAGAAATCCCATTCATTCTCTCATTGCCTCTCCTTCCTACCAACAGAATAATCACTTTCCTAGTGAGCTGTTTCTGAGAAGAACTTTTCTCTGAATTTCCCCTTAGACTTGCTGTATGAATATAAATGGAGTTCCCAGCATGGAAAGCATTTCCATGTAATTTTCCTAAGCATGTAGTAGAAGGATCTTCAATCCCTGGTTAAGTATTTAAAGGACAGTTTTCTTTTCCTATTGTTCCAGTTCCAGTAATGAGTTCTCCTTAGGATCATTGGTCAGTTTTAATCTCCATTTTCTCATTTCTCAGTTTCAGACCATGTTATTTATAGGTACAACATGGCAGAGGCTTGTGAAGTTTAAATGAAAATATGAGAAGTATTGGTGTTCTACACTGATAAGTATTTCTAAGTGAGAAATACTTGTCATCACTGATGGATATCACTGCAGGGATTCTTCTTGACTTTGATACATTTCTAAAGCCAGAATTCATTTGTACCTCCAAGTGTTCAGTAACAATACTCACATAGTTTGTGCCTTGCAAATACTACAATTGAACCAAATACAGGAGCTGGAAATATATTTTGTTTCAGTGCTATTTAGCCAACATTTTAAATTTAAACTTTTCTAAAAAAAAAAAATCCACCCTTCAAAATCACAGTGTTTTCATGTGTCCCTCAGATGCAGGCAGAACTGCAAAATGGATTTTAGATCTGTCCTATACAGGGTTGGAGTTGGGATGGTTTCTCCAGGAGCAGTTCTTCATAGTCAGCACTGGAAAACCACTCCCCTTTCCATAACAGATTTAACAGTGTTATTTTCAAGTACATCTAAGTCAGTACATCTTCCTACTCTGCACAGGCACTGTCTGGGTGGATGCTGATGTTTAATGGTTCAAAACAAAAAGTGCAGACTAGCAAGTTGAAACATATCAATTAACGGCAGAAGAAAAATTAATTATATGGCAATATTTTTGTCCTGGCTATGCAGACCTAAATACACAAGGAAGTATCCCAACAGCAGATGAAATTCATGTCAGATTTTACAGTAATAAAATTTAGAGAGAAGATTTGAATTCTGTACCCTACAGAGCTCTAAATACATTGTACCAGGTATGGAAGGGGATCTGGGTGTCTTTAAGATGTTGTAACTAAAATGGAGTATTAGAATTCATGCAAACAGAGGAGTTGTCCTATTATTTCCAGCACTCCTACCACCTAGAGATAAATTCAATTTGTATACCAATCATCCCTCTCTAGAAAGTGCAAGTACAAGAGTGGGAAGTGCAAAGGGTGGCAAAAAGCAATTTGAATCACGAAAAAACCTCCAGGAAGGAGAGAGCGAAAAAAATACTGCAGCTTCATTAGTACCACCTATAAAAAAACTCAGAACATTTGGGCAGACTGAGAACTTCCACTTTCCCCAAAATAAAACATAGGTAGAACAAAGTGCAGCAGTACATATGGAAGTTGCTGCCATAAGAATATATTAACCTTTAACCACATAGAAAAGCTTAAAAGATTGAACATTTAGATGAAACAAAAAGGGAATTCCTGGTTACAAATAAATATTACTAAAATGGTAATCCTGAAGAAAATATACTTTAATACTTAAATCCACCATTAGTTTAAAATGATGCCTTCCTGACCTACTCGTGCTGCTCAGCAGCTGTTACATTCCAAATCCAGATTTTCCATTTGTATGTGCAGAGGATTCCCATGAGCTTAGCTCATACATAAGCATATTTATGAAAGAAATACAGCTACCAAAAAGAAAAATCTACTGCTACACCTACACATTTATTTGATGCCCAGCCTCATTTCTATAGCCAGACCTACCAACACCTGCAGGCAAACTCGGGGGCTAGTCCACATCAGGCAACCAAAATGCAGAGAAAATAGGAAGTACTGGAACATATGGTAGATTCAAGGGCAGATTCAACAAGAAAAAGAAGATATTGTCCCAAAGATCACTTATTTGTATCTGCCACGCTTTGTGTTGGATAAATATATTTCAAGTCAACCTCTAGAAGGAGGAGAAAAAATAGATATATTGGTATCATCATCTGAGAGACCAAAACATGAGTGGAATTACTTTGTTTAAAAAAATGTACTCTTTCACTGGGATGAGGTTCCATGTGGGTGACAAGTACTTTGGGACATGGCCACTGCCCTCTGTGGTACCTTTGCACAGCACATTTATTTCCCTCAGTGTATCAGGAAAGTCACTGCCACCAGCTCCACCATTTCTGCGTGGGATTAAGGAGTGGCCATTTGCACTTTGGTGCTTTGAAGTCCCTTTTATCAGCACCAAGGCTGAATTAAGGTGCCACAGATGTGCCTGGTAACTGCCCCAGCTCCCCCAGGAAAAGGAAATCTTCCTCAACAATGCCACTGCCTGAGGACTGCTTGAGTAAAGACAGGTATTAAACAAATTAAGAAACACAAATAAGATTTGGGATGGGTACATCAGCCACTCCCAATGGCTAAGTGACACTGGCCCATTGGCTTGAAGAGTGTACTAAAGTTTTAACAGAGCAAATACACTTTCTTCATTTATCTTAATTATAGCTACAAAGATAATACAGAAATTATGTTACCTGAAGGTATTGGTCAAATAAAGTGAAGAACTTGCATAAGAAGCTGTGTAGTCAATTTTCTTCTGCACTGGATGCTCACAAATCCTCTGTGCTTGGTCTATCAGGAGTCCTGTGTGGAGATGACTAAAACTGGTTATCAAGCCTCATTTTTACCTTCTTAGATGTCTTGCCCTCATCCCCTCCCCTCCATACCTGATTATGGTCAGCTTCTCAAAAACACCAACTAATCACAAGCAACACGAAAAATAATTTGATTTGAAAAATGATGGTATTTATTATGATTCCAATCATGTTACATTGTTCCAAACAGCAACGTGATTTCTGTCTCCCTCTCAAGAGAAAGAGGGAATTCTTTCTTCTCTGAGATGCTCTGGGTTTAGCTGGAAGATAGAAAAGATCAGAAACTGCACGATATCTCATGCAAGAGAGCCATAGCAAGAAGCTCACAGCTCACTTGGAGAATGCAGCAAGTAAATAAAATCTGTGTGAGCCTTTGCTGTCAGCCAGACATAAGAGGGGCCTAAGAGACTTTGCTGCAAATCAGAAAGGTATTGAGTTAAGTGGAAACAAGGACTCACATGCAAGGTCACAACCCCTTTTTTATTTTCTTTTGATTTTATTTTTAATTTTTCTATTTTTGTTTTAATTTCTATTTTTCTTTTTTAATTTTTCTTTTTATATTTATTTTTTATTTTTATTTTATTTTCTGTCTTCCTTGAAAATTCTGATGTTCTCCCTAGATAAAACTATGGAGGTTTTATTGTAATAATGCCTGGCTTTTTGATTTCAAGAGAAAACAACTTCCTGAGGCTCAGATCCACTTCAATTCCCATCCCACTTTTTATTAAGCATATTTTACAATGGTATGAAATATTTTCTTTTTTCTTTTTTTAGAGAGTATTTCTGTTTTTCAGTTTTAAGGAAGAACAGTCAATATCACTATTAATGTTTGCTTAGGATGAAAATAAGAGAAATGTCTGGACTTCAGCTTTTGCCAAATCCTCCATCTGCCAAAGACCTAAACATGTTGCAATATTATCCTGTGTGACCAATAGCCTCCATTTTCTTCTGACCAGTTCCACTAAGGCCTATTTGTTGACAGGTTTTGAAATACAAACCACTAACAAAATGATCTAGCATTTTGACTATGGCAACTCAACAGTCATGCTGTGTGAGAAATGCTAGATAGAGGTGGAATTTATTTATTTGCACTGTGATTACACTTCAGAGTGCTCTGGTGGATCAGGAACTGCAGAAGGGACACCAATGCTGCTCCCACCACAAGCTGTTATAACAGAAATAATTTAATAACATATTCATGTTAGAGGTAAGAAGAAAATCATCACAGATCCTGAAGACAGCTAGATGTGAAAGGACAGCCTTTACTTTAATGGTAAAGGAGCACAACTTCTATGCTTTTGTGGGAAAAGTGACTTGATCACCTCCAGGTACATTAAAAAAATCTGTACATGTTGCTAGGGTTTTGGGGTCCTGTTTTTTTTTCTTTCTTTTGACTTTATTTCTTTACCAATCCAACTGCAGTCCTCTCTTTCTGATACTTCAGTGTCATTAATTTAAAGGGAGAGCTCACATCATCACTCTTGAGTTACTTGACAGCTTGAAGTTTTGCCTGTGGGTGTTACATTGCTCTCAGGGACATCTTACATAATAATGCAGATGTCATTTTTCAGCTGGTACGGCACATCTACAAGTTTAAATTTCACTGAGATTCATGATAAAGTCTTCTTAAATATCTGAGTATCAGCAGGGAGTTTGCACCTTCAAGAGTAGCACAAGTTCCCCTGTGAAATTAAAAGTTCTTTTGAGACGTAAAACAAGTATCATAGTAAGAGTTATTCTCTTTCTGAGACAACCTATGATAAATAGACTAGAAAATAAACATACAAGGAAGAAAAGGAAGGCACCTTTATGGTCAAAAGGTGACAACTCTTTCACTCCATAGTTGGGTCTCTGTCAAACTAGCATTGGGTTCTACTACAGAGAATAAATAAAGAAGAGTTACCACTTCCCACTGTGGATGTCATGCTCATTATTGAAATGCACTCTCATTTAAATTATTTCAGTTTTCACTTCCTACAACTGGTTAGTATTCTATTTCTCTCTGTCACAGAAAGAGGCTTTTAGCACTTTTTTTAATCTTCATGCATTCACAGACAAATCAGGTCATTCAAACAGATTTTCTGTTTCTGAAATAATACAGTTTGAATGAAACGGCTTTATAGTTTTTCAACTGCCTGTACTAGAATGTACTTTTCTTCTGAAAACCTAACCTGCTATGGCATTATCATTGTGGCTTTTTGCCATCATCCACAGCTTCATTATTTCTCTGTATGTAATTTCTGGTTTTAATTATCCACAAATGTTATCACTTATTCATTACTAAATATATGAAACTCCATTAACCCAGTACCATTCTCTATAATCTTAGTAGAAATGCTTCCTTTCAGTGATTATTATTATCTGCCAGCTAATCAGTTCTACATCCATTTAACATCTCCTTTGTGGGTAATAAAAATGCTATATTTTAATTTATGCTATTCTATAGCAGCTATCTTTGTTAAAAAATATTTAAAACATCTATTTTACAATAAAGTCACAATAGATCAGTCCTGTTATCTAAGTATTTCCAATTACGAAAAAGGATACCATCATGCTGATTCTTTTGTCTAGAACTGATACATGCCAATTGACCCATAGTCACGTGTCTTACCCCACTTTTCTTAAAAAGAAAACTTAGATGACACAATAATTTTCTGAACTTCTGTATTACTAGAAAGTTTATTCAAAGTAAATATAAAGGGCCACATATGTCCTTCAGCCAGCTTCTTTAGAATTTGCAGATTTAAATTCCTTAGCCATCTGCAGTTCAAAGCTTTTTGTTCTAGTAAGCAGAGTTTAACTTGTTCCTCCATCAGATAATTACTTCAGTGGTAATTAGTGATCCTGGTTTTTTTCTAAGTAAATACTTAGAAAAGTGTATTACTTTACTTAGTAAATAAGTAGAAAGTATTACTTTACTTAGTAAATACACTTTTCCTAAAATCTATGCAATTCCTAAGTGAGGCTTTGATTCATATTTAAGCAATGGAACAGCAACAACTTCCAAATAGAAGTGCCCATTACCAGGTGTGATGTTCATCATCCTCAACCTGTATTGGCCCAGCTCTTCACCATTATCGTGCTCAGTCAAGATCTGGCCACATCCCATTTTCTCCAGAGCTGCTGATCTTGACTGCAAGTGAGACCTGTTTGCTGAAGGATGGCAAAGGACTTAGCCCTGTGGTCGAGATCCCCCACGCCTTTTATTAAGCTAGAGAGGAGGAAAAAGGGGGTACATGGAAGAAAAATATTTTGAGTTGGTACAGATGTGTGGAAAAAGCAGAGTGTCTGTGGGTTCCCCAGGCAACGTCCAGCTTGGAGCTCTGTTACCATGCTCCTCTCCTAGCAACAGCTCCCAGAGCTCACGAGGCAGGATCTCACCAATTCTGTTTATTTTGCTTGCCTTATTCTATCTTCATTCTTTTATTTGTGAACTCAAAATCCTAATTTTACATCACAAACTAGTGACAAGCTGGGTTAGACAGCAGATTGTTTGGTAGATGTGTCACTAGCAGCTGTGTTGGTCTAATATACCGAATGCAAAGTATACTCTCCAAATCTGAAAGGCTATGGCACTACTGAGAAATAATAAATGGGCTGGGGATTTGCTAGAAGTCTTGAAAAACCAGACTCCTGAGAAATGTAACTAGTAAAGCCTGAATAGAATTCTTACATGTGCAGACAGTGCCTATGAGAGGAAGAGAGAGAAGCAAACAAACGGATGAAAAATATTGGAGTGGTCAAATGAGCAGAGACAAACAGGGGGTGTTGATAAAGCCCCCTTTCACCACAGTCAAACCAAAGTACAAACTTCAAACTACCTATTTTTACTGCCACAAAATACTGAGTTACAGATTATTTTCCCACTGTACATGCTGGTAAGGAGCTCCCCACTAAATAAATTAAAACCAAGAACATTGAGCTTGACCCTTCTTCAGAAACACTTCCTTACAAGCAAGGAAAGAGTTTAAAACAGCCTGGCTTATCAAGCCTGCCCCAGTAGATGACAGTCAAACATGGTATGTAAGTCAAGCAAGAACACCAGTTAGAAAATGGATAATGGAAAAAAAAAACAAACAAAATTGAGTAAGAAACAACAGAATACACATTAAAAAATATTCTAAAGGACAGAAACCCCTCACTTGAATAGTAGAACACACAGCCTCTGCTATTTCAGCACTATTAACACAGATTCCTACAGTTCTCATTATAGAAAAATCAGGAACTGTAAGGTGACAATGCATCAAACAGCCATAAGGCAACAATAACATGGGGAAAAAACTAAAATGAAGCTAACTTTAAATTTCCCACTGCTCCTATATACCAGCAGCTGTTGTTCAGTGGCAACTGCCTCCCAGCAAACACAGCTGTTGTGTTATGGCATGAGAGCTTTAAAGTGAAACAGAGAAGGGAGAACAATCAATCCAGTTTAACTTTCCCCACTAAATAAAATGCAGACTACGAGAAAGCACAGGCGGCAAGAATGAAGTTGACACTTTGAAGATTGACACTTTGATTGAAGGTTAAAATTTGCCCAACTCTGCAAACATCCCTTTACCCAGATTTATGGATGCACCTAAACTCGTTCAAGTTACTGTGTACATGTGAGGAGCAAAGAATATTTGCAGAAGAGAAGTTGTCTTTCAACTGAAAGAAAAAATGTGAATTTCTATGCCCCTTAGTCACTTTGACTTTTAATCAGTAAAAAGCAGCATATTTTCCCTGTATAAGGTAGAAGATATTTATACAAATTTTTGCAATTCTGTGGCAGTGTTCATTATATGTGTACTGGACCACAAAGAGAAATCTCCAATGGCCATTTTACGAGGGATAAAGAGGATATTTTTTCAGGAAAAAACTACTGCCAGGTCAAGCTCTCTTCTAACTCACCATATGAAGTCTTCAGCCTGTTCTCCCAGAAAATGAAGTGGCAGATTTATTTTTTGAAGAGAATAAACTAGGCAGGTGTTGCATTTTTATTAATCCAAGTGCACATAAATACAGTTCACCATAATGCTAGTAAGATAGAACAATCCATCCCTACAATTTAGTGTATATCAGTATAAAAATAAAAATAAAAAGGGATTAAAATTTTGTTGTGAGACTTCATGCTGACCAAGCAGAATTCCATTTTAGTTTAAGACTTGCAACATAGACACGGTGTGACACTGCTCTCTTGTGGCTAAACACATGCAGTTCCTCTGCAAAATGTAACAACTATTTATATCAATTATGAGATTTTCAAATGTATTTTAATCTAAGACATTTTTTGCTGATCAGAGGTTTAAATCAACCAGTGCCAGCTCCATGCCTGCAGACTGTACTGCTATGTCTGTTACCTAAAGAGAGAATTCAGACTGCTGCTTTTGCTTCTGTGTCCCATTGAAAGCAAATGCCTAAATTAGCCTTAAACAAAAGGTAAGAATACATCTGTCCCAACAACAATGAAAGTCTGAACACTCTTGATGACATAGGTAAATAAACTGTTTTTAAATAATCTGTTTTTAAAGCCTGCTTTAGCTTTCCAGGGTGGATGAAAATGTAAGCAGAAATTAAAATGTAAAAGAGGTCTAGAAACATAGCTGGAACAAAAGCACCCTGCTGTTTTTCTTTCAATGTGGAAAAAAAAAAATAAAAATTCAAATTCCCAATGCAGAAGGAGAGATCCTGCTGGCAGGATTATTGGGGGAAATAATGAATATCAAAAGAAGGGCCTTTTGATTATTATAATCAAAATGTGTAAATAATCCAGCCAAATAATACTGTAATGTGCAAAATTTCTCTGAAGTAGAAGGACAGCTGTCGTCTTTAGCCTTGACTCACAATACAATTTTAGATATTGCCAAAATCAGCACAACAATTCAAGACTGAGTTCCTAAACAAAGTGTTTCAAGGCGTAACTATGGAGCATGATGTACATTGTTCTAAACCACTGATACATCTACAAACAGCAAGCTTGTCAAAAACTCTTCCAGATTGTGCCTTTCATATTTGGCTAACTTGCAAGAAACAAAAGCAGAATCACTTACACAAACAGATACAAGCATTAATTCATGTTGTGTTTCTTTTTACATAAATTACTCTTTCTAACAACACATCCACTATTTATGACTTTATAAGATTCTTCCTTTTCTTACAAAAGTTCTTCTGTACAACTATAAAATACCTGTTTTTTTTGCTATGCTCTTAATACAGAGCGACTTCAGCTTCATACTTCGAAGTATTTTGAGAAATAATGAAAAATTCCCCTCTTTATATATTGGTAATTTACAGCAGGTATCCTATTCCTGCTAGTTAAGCTACGTGCTTTATCTTCAGGTATTTGATATTAAATTTCCTTTCTCTGGACACGCTCCAGCACCTCAATGTCTTTATTACAGTGAGGGGCCCAAAAATGGGCACAGGATTGAAGGTGTGGCCTCACCAGTGCCGAGCACAGGGGGACAACCCCTGCCCTGCTCCTGCTGCCACGCTGTTCCTGGCACAGGCCAGGTGCCTTTGGCCTTCTTGGCCCCCTGGGCACAGCTGGGTCCTGTTCAGACACTGCCAAGCAGCACCCCCAGGCCTTTTTCTGCTGGGCACCTTTCCAGCTGCTCTGGCCCAGCCTGTGGCACTGCCTGGGGCTGCTGGGACCCAGGGGCAGGACCTGGCACTGGGCCTTGTTGAACCTCACCCCACTGGCCTTGGCCCATGGATCCAGCCTGGCCAGACCCCTCTGCAGAGCCCTCCTGCCCTCCAGCAGATCAACACTCCCAGCCAACTTGGTGTCATCTGTGAACTTAATGAGAATACACTCAATCCCCAGATGGAGATAAAGACAGGACTGATTCCTGGGAAATCCCACTAGTGGACAGAGCTCCATTCACCACCACTCTCTGGGCCTGCCCATACAGTCAGGTTTTCACAGTGCACCCATTTAGGCCATAAGCAGCCAGTTTCTCCCAGAGAATGCTGTAGGACACTGTCAAAGGTTTTATTAAAGTCCCCAGTTAGCCAGGACTGATGATAAATGATGGAAAGTGGCTCGGTGAGCATTTCCACCAAAATAATGGGTAGAGAAAGTGGATTCCCATCCAGCCGTTGGGGCTTTAACAAAANATTCAGGTTGGGGCTTTAACAAAACCAAATGCTACAAACAGATGTGTCTCAGGTTAGCTCCCTCAGTAACTTGGGTGGATTCCCATCCAGCCCCATAAACTTGTGCATGCCCAAGTGTGGCAGCAAGTCACTGGCCATTTCCCCTTGGATTATGGGAGTTTCATTCCACTCTCTGTCCCTGTCTTCCAGCTCAGAGGGCTGGGTACCTGGGGAACAAGTGGTCTAGCTATTAAAGGCTGACAAAAAGAAAGCATTAAGTACCTCAGCCTCTTCCTCAACCTTTATCACTACCTTCCCCCCATACCCAGAAAAGGATGGAGCTTCTCCTTGGCCCTCCTGTCATTACTAATGTATTTATAGAAACATTTTTTACTGCAGTAGCCAGACTAAGTTTTAGTTGGGCTTTGACCCTTTTAATTTTGTCCCTGAGTTACCTCACAAAATCCTTGTAGTCCTCCTGAGTTGCCTGCCCCTTCTTCCAAAGGTCATAGGCCAAAGTTCCCTGTCCAGCCAGGCTGGTCTTCCCCACCAGCTCATCTTTGAGTCCATGCAAACCACCTCCTCCTCTGCCACTAGCATTTTCTTCTTGAAGAATGTCCATCTTTCCTGGCCTCCTTTGCCTTTCAGGACTGCCTGCCAAGAGATTCACTCAGCCAGTCTCCCAGACAGGCCAAGGTGTGTCCTGCAGAAGTCCAGGATAGCAGTTCTATTGACTCCTCTCCTTACTCCTCTGAGAACTGAAACTCTAGCAGTGCATGGAAAATGCACCCAAGATGCCTCCAACCATCACATCACCCAGCAGTCCTTCTCTGTTTGCACACAACAGGCACAGCAGGGCACCTTCCCCACTCTAAACTATTCACTTGCACACAGATGTGCAACAATGTCCTAAAATATCATACACAATTGATTAATAGATTATTCAGATAAACCTGGAAGGCAATACAGATGTAGCTGAAGTCAGTGTAACTCTGAAAAATGTATTGGTAAATCACATAGGGATCCGAGGGCCTGGTAGAGGAATTAGGATGATAAATGTCTCCCAGGTACCTATAATCACTGGCAAACACATTTCAGATAAAGTGGAAGTGAAATTTGGCTGCAGACCTTGCTCAACACTGGGACATGAGTTGTTTCAATAGTCTTGCCTGAAGAACTTCCTTTCCCCAAGGCATCTGATCAGTAACTTAAGGCTAACTTGTTTAGCAGGTTCCCTTTGTCAGTTTGGCTTTTGCAAGAAGCTCGTCTATAATTTTACTATTTAGGTGGGACTAAAGAACAATGTAATTAATTCCTGACAAGAAGAATAGACTGAAGGCAGTGAATACTGTTGCATACTCTCTGCTCTGCCTTTATCCAAAAATGCTGTACCTACACAGAGAGATTATATAGATTAATTATATATTAATATAATAATTAATATATATGAGATTATATATGATATTAATTGTTCCTCACAAGTAGTGTCTGGACAGGTCTGGTACATTATAGGAGCATATCAGCAGTGATACTCTGACAGTAATTTTCAGGTGATTGTATTCATTAGTCTCCTTGTAATGGGAAGCTCACTGATAGAGAACTCAAATCTTTTAGGATCTCCTAGAAGAAAATCTGAAAAAATGTTTTTAAAGGACTGCATTATACTTTTCCTTCCAGCCCTTTTACTCAAAACATTTAAAACATCTAGTCTGGTTTCAATTTTATCAGCTGGAAAACTGGATATAATACACATACTTTTTAAATCTTTCTAGTAGAAAAACAAAACCAACTTTCATTCCAGCAACCACCCCAGCATCTCCTGAAGGAAGACACCCTGCCCAAAAATTCACTGGGAGTGGTAGGAGAGTAAATTCTTCAGACTCCTCCAGTGAAAAGAAAGCACAACCTTTCACAAGATTGTTCCAGCAGACCAATAGAGCACTCATGCTCCTGAGTCTCTTCCTCCTCTCCCAGATCAATAGTGACTCCTGAGTTGCATTGAGACTGGGCAGTTCAGCCAGGGACCTTATGCAAACAAGGTTATTTGTAGGTAAAGCAGGGAATGGATTCTAGGTGACCACGGGAAGCTTCAGAGAACCTAAAACTGCTTCCAAGTTGTTGATACAGAAGTCTTAGTCAAAGAAAATTAGATGATAAAGCCACGTTTCTATGAGTTCTGAAAGAAAAATCTCTGCCAAAAGTGATAGAACTTTTCATTACTAACTATTCCTAAGCTTTGGAACTTCTTAGAATTGAAAACTGTCAGATGTTACCAGATGCCACCCACAGACTTCTTTACATCTGGAACTACACAAAATAAAGAATTTGTTCTCATAACGTGTAGGTGTGGGAAAAAAAAGTCACATGGCCCATGACTTATGCTTTTCCCTAAGGAAGCAGATATAAATTATCTCATTGCACAATTCACATCAGAATGACAAAAATCAAAGGGTATCCAACAACCAGAAAGGTCACACAGCTCACTAAAATTTGCAGATGCTTCTGACACTAGATAATTGTCTTAAGAGGTACTGAGAAATTTCTCAGAAGTCCCTTCTAAAATGAAGACACTTCTAAAGCCAAAATTCTCGCTGCAAGCTGCTCTTGTTGGCCCAACTTCTGGTTAAATGATGAACCCTTGGGAGAACAGAAAAATTGCAAAAGGAGACCAAAATAATAGTTCTTCCTGAAGAGAAGAAACTGTTGGTCACACAAAACAACTGATGTAGGGGAGAAAGAGTTACTATAGCATCAAGGGCTTTGCACACAATTCAGTCTCTCAAAGAAAGAATTCTGTCCTGTTTATCACTCACAACAGCATGGCCACAAGCCCCAAAATCCCCTGGATCTAGGAATGCTGATATAAACCAGGAGCTAACTTGCTCCACCTCACCACACTGCAGATACTGAGTGGAGCCAGCTCAAAGCCCTTTGATTCACTGCCTTCCTGTCCTCTTCAGCAGGCACTGCATGCATTTCCTTCACTGGTGCCCTTGCACAGCACAGACAGAGCTGCAGACAAAAGACAAGGAGGAGCTTTGATGGAAAAGGGTGAAATTACCAAGTATGGGGCCGAGCTGGATATCCTGTATGGATTTCACAGCAGTTGTCAAGTTTAGATAGAGAAAACAGCAAATGTGTATCTTGGAAGAAAGCAAAGGTCAAACTGTAATGGACCAATCAAGGAATGGGAGAGTATGATCAAGTTCAGTAATTACTAAATCCAGAAGAAATAAACACCTAGAGGATTTAATTTTAGAAGTGTAATATATCAAGTCACTTAAGCTGCAGGTTTAGTCAAAAAGATAATTTTTAAAACCAAAATGTGACTATGGTATTTGCACACTAATTTCTTACAACTATGCAAGTAAAATTCAGCAGTAGGAGAGGATGTGTAAGTGAGCAGGGAAAAAGAAGAGACATAGGATGTAAGGGACACATTCAACAGTCTGACAAGATTTGGGTTTTATACACCAGGATTCTTACACAAAGGATTAAGTGAAGGCAGCTACTGTAAGCAGTGGATCATAATAGATTTGTAAATTAAGTGAATCCATTAAGTACTTTGGCAGGAAAAAATACAAGTTTTTCTTTAATTAGTTTTAGAGAATGCAATTTAAGAACTTGTCTAATAAGATCAGTTCTTAAGATACAAAGGAGTCTGCAACACAAAATGCCACTACCACACACATCTACGATATAAAGAAAATTTTATTTTATAAGCTCTTGTGAACAAAACTGAGTTAGATGCACATGCCAAATAGGAATTCATATTTACTTACATACAGAATTTAGACTGTGTGCAAGCACATCTCTCTGCAAGGTCTTTTTTACACCTCAGAACACAACTCCCTCGTATTACAGGCATTTAATAGATGACCTGCAGGTTACTTACAGCACAAAGTTCCACAAACATGAAAGTTCATCTCCTGACCCCAAATAAATTAGAAAACTGTTTGCACATAGAATAAGGAGTTGCATCAGCAATCTGCAAAGAAAACCAAGGCAACTATGCCACTCTCATGAAAAAGTATTACCATTATATACAGGAGGTATAACACACTAACAAGAAGTTTACACTTCCTTGTTATTTACACTGGAGTGCAAACAGAACCTACACCTCAGCTCCCACAGCAATCAATTTTTGTTTTCCCCCCACACACAGCTTTCTTGAATTTCCCAGATTCTAAAGAGACCACTCCATAGCAATGGAAGCCTCCTTTCAGTTCTGTGCTTCTTGTAAAAGCATCACATTCACAAGTTTGGCTACTGAGAAACCAAAGAGAGGGCAGAGGTAATTTTACAAACCCTGCAACACCCAAACTTCAATAGCATAGGAGAGATATGTTCTAGAACAACACGTTACAGCACCTTACAGCAGTTTCAAAGTGGACCCACCACTTCTACAAACTGAATTTTCCTTGGAAGTCTCCACTAAATATGAGCTCTCGTTTTCCATGCTGGTACCTGCTTAACTCCATCAGGTCTTGTAAGGCTGGGTTTTGCATTTGGTTTCAAACTGCAGTGTCCAACCTGGGGAGCAGGGATAGAATTGTAACTATACCCAAGAAATTGAATTAGAAGATGTTTACAAGAAAAACATTTTGGAAGAGTTGTTGCACTTCTGTCGACATAGAATAATGAAATAGTAAGTCTGTGCAATTGATTTAAATATTCTTCAAAACACTAAACAGTTAGCAATTAGAGGCTTGCTTACAAACTCATAAGATTATTCTGCTTTAGCCAGAAAAATTCCATTTTTTTTGTATCTACTCCTAAACATGTTGGCCTTAAGCAGTGTCTCTTCCAGGACTTTATAATCCAGCTGTCAGATCCTGGAACAAAAGCTATTCCATATACAAGCTGTTCCAGGAGCTATTTTTGATCTTTTTATCTAGAATTAGGTATGTCAGCTACGCAGTGCAATAGTCTACAGCATCCAAAAAACCAGCATGGTTATTTTTAAGATGTTTTAATTTTTCCCTTGGGGAAAAAAAAGTCAAAGAAATTTATTAAGACTGCACCAGAACTGTTGACACACTGCAGTCTGTAAAATATAAGCTTGGAAAAGCCTTGTGGCAACTGAAATAAATAAAATAAAATAATTATAGCTAGCAAGAGGAACACACACACATTAGTTTTCCTCAAGTTTTCAGCCATACAGTTAGCCACATGTAAGAGCAGCCTCCAAAAAATGTCTGGATTTCCATTATATGTTCTGTATTACTACTTCCCTCCATTAGGATAACAAATACCACAGCCCAAATCTTTTATGTCACTCTTACAATAATAAAAGATAGAATTGCTAAGCAGAGAGATAGTTTAAATTAGTGCCACCTATTTCTATCCATCTCATCTGAGCAGTTCTGAAGTTTGTGGAAATGCCCAACAACCAACCAACAGCACTGCTGGACTGTATAAACTGAGGTAGCTGATCTACAGAAATCAGTGCTCAGAATCACCTTAGTCCAAAGGCTCTGCCTGCCACTTCTTTGTTCAAGAAAAAACTGTATTCTTCATGGGCTTTACAAGAGAATCACAATTTGTTTTGGATAAAGATTCAAACCGTGTGGAAATTACACTCAAAGAAAAATATTACAGACCATGCATTTATGTTCATTTCTGAACAGTTAGTGTTGATTAGTCAGACCTTTCTGTACCTTCCTAACATCCTTATTTGAAAAATTAGACAGTAATTACTTAAATACACAGTTTCTATGCATGGATACCTGCCAGGTACCATCAAGCTAACGTCCATAGTTCAATCAACTTTGAGCTGAGTCTTTAAAATCAGTCTTCTAACCTTTTTCTCTTTGCATGTCTAGAAGTGCATTTACCAGTCTAAATCCACCCAAAATAATTTCAGATTTTCTGCTTCGATTATACTTCAAAGTATAGGCTGATGGTTTAAAAAATTGTAGAGAAGTTCTAGGCTTGTGAAAATCCTGCAGTTATCCATGAAAACAGCAGTCAGTTCAAGAATACAAACACACATTTTTATACAAAAACATACCACTGGCACCTCAGGACTAGAAAATGGAGAGCTATCAAAAGAATGATTTTCTTTGTCCAGGGAATCATCTTCATCATCATTTTTATGTGCAAACTTCTGCTTTAGAGCATGAGTCAGTAGAGCAACCGGATCCCAATCTGAACTTTGCCTCTTTTTGGGTCTAGAAAGAGGAGTACCTCCAGGAGACCTACAAAGAAAAATAAATTACTGTCTCCTGACCCTAATCCTGTGCTGAGTAGTCCAAAATCTAGAGACACAAGTTCTGTAAACACTCTATCCTATAAATCCCTGATTACACAAATAATGCTGCTGTAATTTTAAAGCAATTCATCAAATACAACTGATACAATTAAACCAAACAACTTGTCAGCCACATTCTTAGCCTGAAAACACAACTTGATGCTGTTGTATGAAGAAAAATTGCAGTAAATCAATGCAAAGTGTAAAGTATTGCAAATAATGAGGAAAAAAAAAAGGGCAAAATTGCAGTTTTTATACCAAGTCATTTATAAGTTATATTAAGGCATGTTAATGGGAATGTCCCACTAAAGTATTTCATAATCACTGTGACCACAATTTGATTTAAATTTTATTCATTTTAGGTTCATTTAAATTCAAAAACGAAAAGGGCACCTACAGCCCAAAACTTAGCATAAATGTGGAAGCTAGTGACTAGCCCAAGACAATAAATCATAAGAAGACTTTCTAACCATTGAAATATTTGGGGGAGCAGGGTGGAAAAATCTAGAGGTGTTCAGACTTCTGCTAGTAAAGTGCTGTCTCCAGGCTGGTGATTTGTACCTAATAATGCAAACTGCAACACCAAGTTCTGAGGCTGGCAGCTACAGGAAATGCTGCTTAACACAAAACCTGAGAGGACTGAGCTCACACTTCCTATAAAAACAAGCCCCAGAGCACTTGAACAACGTAAGATGGTGCTTGGGTGGTAAAAACTGGGATCTTTAGGCTTTTAATTTCTGAGAACAGAGGACTTCCCTTTGCAGTGCACGCATTAAACTACTGTCAGAGGGACTGTAACAATTTGGATCATCATTGCTCCCCCCAAAAAATATGAATTCATTATTAAGTTCTACTTCAGAATACAGGTAGGTGCCTAAATCTAGAAAGCATTTTGGATGTACAACCTATCACTTCCTGCTAATAATGCCCGTGCTCAACACGTTAAAACTGTCAACCTGAACATTTCATTTTCTTCACTCACCATACATGGAATTATATAAAGAAAACATATATAAAGGAAACACACAGGTTTACCTAGGTGCACTTTATATTTGCTTTATTTACTGTGAGAATGTCATCAAAAGCATAAAGACATGCTTTAGATTTGCATGTAAATTATTTGCCCAAGTTTTGTGCTAGTTATTTTCAGGGATAAAGCTCACAGTTAAGAAGATGCTGAAATTAGAATGCAGTAAGTTTTGCCAAGTGACATTCTTCCCACATTTAGAGCTTCAAATATTCATTATAGTCTCAGTTTCTCTTACTTTTTGTACCCAAGAAGTTCAGAAAAGAACTCTGAAGGTGTAATCTCTATTACACCTAGCATAGCAGAGACCAGAACAGGTGTTCCAGTGTGTGATAAAACATTTTTGTTACAAGTCAACTGCACTTACCATCAAAACAGCTGACCACTGAAAATACTTATAATCCAACTGCACTATTGAAATACAAATTCATGAGACATTTTCAATAAATGATACAGCACGTGTTTTTGTTAACACTTCAAAGCTTGAACCAGGATATTTTGGGTACACTAACAGTAGTTTCCCAAAGTTTCCCTGCGGATTTGGCCTTTCACAGTGAATCCAGAAGGGTTATTTTTTCAGATCAATTTCCTGTGACTGTGCAGGCAACCTTGTAAACAACCTCTCACCTCCCCACACCAACTTGGGATTTGCATACTAAGGCAGCAGAGTAATTTTAAATGCTGTGATAGTCAGCATGTTTTAAATGCATCTAAAAGCCATGTCACAAGTATTTTACATTCCACACTGTGAACTCAGAAGTTGCCAACTTCAGTTTGTCAGCAGTAGCTGCTCTTGAAATGATTCTCTGGTGCTACTGAAGTGCTGTTGATGCTCAGGTAGCCTTGGCTTGCTGAGATGCACATCCAACCCAACCTACCTCTCAACAGCTCGCAGCTGAACTTTGTTGAGGTCTTTCAAAACATCCATCATGCTGGGAATGTCCTTTGTCCTCTGCTGGTCAGTACTGTCAGCTGCAGTTGAACCAGTGTTCCTTGCAGCTCGGCGCTGTTTTATAAGTTCCAGTGCAGAATGACTGGCATCAACAGCAGATGGTGCACCAGAAGGAAGTGGAGGAGGAGAGGGAATTACAAAATGTTTGTGAGAGATGGGCAGTGGCGTGGAAGTCATGGCTGGCAATGGGTAAAATCCATCTGGAGTGCTGAGTGTTTTAAAGCCTTCTGGATACAGTTAGAGAAGAAAAACAACATATATTAACATCTAGGATGAATCAGTTTTAAGTCAAGATAAGGCTGCCCTCTGAAAGCACTTTCTTACACGCCTTGCACATTACAACACAGAAGAACCAAATTTAAAACAAAGAACATTACTTCAAACCCACAAATTCAGAATACATGAAATAATGAATCTGAGATGTCTTGTGCTGCTCTGATTTTCTCTACTTGTGTCTTCAGTCTAGACACTAGATAAATCAGCAAAGCAGCCCGCTGCTACATACAGTGATCAATGGTCTAGAGGTTACAATAACCTGTATGAAGTAAAACATAACCACAAAATATGTAAAATAGAATACTGAGTGCAATGGAGAACAGACACTGGAAGACCCAACAGAAAAGCTGAATCACAGAAGTGCCTCACAATGCCACACAAAAGTAACTACCTCACACCACTCCAAGAATTTCAGCAACCACAGTGGGGTTGGTCTGCAAGTAAGACAATTGAGACTCAAAACTTTTAAGGAAAAAAAAAAGGTCACAAGATAATAGTGCATAATGGAGACCAACCAACCTAAGACACATCTGTTTGTAGCATTTGTTTTTGTTAAAGCCCCAACCTGAATGACTTAGAATACTTTCTCTACCCGTTATTTTGGTAACTTCTTAGAAATGGTGCAAAACCCCAAAGGGACAATTTAATAGTCTAACTTTTTTAAACAGTTATTGGTAGCCTACAGATAGTGATGTTACTAAGTTCCTTCACTAAAATGGAAAAGAGTATAAAGCTTAGGATCAATTGTGTTTGAACTTGGCAAGCAGATGACAAAATAGAAGGGAGAAAGTGCACCAAACAGCAAAAAGAAAAACAAAATATTATATTCAGTAAATTTAGTTGGTGTATCTTCAGGTAGAAAAGTTAAAGATGTTCTCTACTGATACCAGGCATGGCAAGCTCTAAAGGAAAAAAAGGAACACTGGTTTGCTTCAAACCAGAAGGGCTTACCTGAGGGAGTGCTTCCCAAGGTCTGTGCAGAAACAATTGCAGCAATCTGAGCACGAAGAAAGGTCAGCTCATGTTCAAGAGCAGAAATTTTCTGGAGTGCTGCTTGATCAACACTGTCTTTTTGTGCACTGTTTTTTGGAATGCGCTGTATTGAATCCAGAGATGGATATAGGTCAAGAGGAGCTGTACTTTTCTCTTTTCTCCTCAATTCAGTCCTACAAAGCAAAAAAAGACACAGTTTCAGAAGGCTTAGCTAGCAATGGGAACCTCAAAACTACTCGGGCTGTTCAAGCAAGTTATCGTTACTCAGCAAGCCCTAACTTATCAAACTATTTAAGGAAACTACATTTTTAACTACTTGTAACTCTTAAAATGTTTCAAGTCTCCCTTTACTCAAGCACAATGCAGATCTTTGCAAAGTCATCATAAGAATTAGTCAGATAATTCACTCAGGGATAATTAAAGTCATACAGTAGGATTGAGTTGTCATTCTTCAATAACTATTAGAGTGACACTGTAAAGTGTTTCTCCCTTCTCCCCACATGAATATGAAAGGCAGGAGAGTCAAAGAATAATAATCTCTTAATTAGGCTTCAGAAATTTTAGTCATTTATCAAACTGTAAGATGAACACTGCAAGCAGCAAAGTAGTTACAATCTTTGAGAAAATGTACTCGACAATAATATGGTGTAATACAGACTTACAGAACAAGAATCTCATCTTCTGTAAGCTACTATAACGAGAGACAGCAGTAGAAAATTGTGCTATATGTCTCAGATTTTAATTTTAAAAATTGTTTCAAGCATGTACCTGCAGAAATAAACTTAAAATATAAAATCGAACTACCAGAATTTCATTATGAAACATGGAAAGAAATTCAATTTACCTGATTCACTTAAGATGCACTAAGCTTTGAATGAAAAAAAGCCCAGACCTTTTTCCCTTATTTTAAACATCTTTTTACTTCAAATCAGACCTGCAGCACTGCTTTCTGATTTGCCAAAAACCCCTTGCTATAAACAGTGTTTGAGAAGGAAAAGATACCAACTAGAATAGCTGTACTTGAAAAACATCCCACAGAGCCAGAAGTGGAGGAGGAGCAAAGAATGGAAACAACAAAAGAATGAACTGTCACAGTTCCTTGAATCTGACCAGCTAAAAAGCTGCATGAGAAGGACAAAACAGGCCAGGATTTCTTTGTTCTTTCAACAATGCTCTTGTTCTTCTGGTATTTTACAGCTGTTACAAACAATCTTTAACAATTTAACAATAATGCCTCAGGAAACATAAGATGAAACACACTGTATCCAACTTCTGCAATGAAAAGTGTATCATATGAATTCATCAATTTCTTGTATTTTCATTACTGGCAAGCAGCAAAAGGATCACAGACAAACAAATGCCAATATGAAGCAGAATTACATTGTCCTATACAATGCAGTACAAGACAATATGAGCGTCCACATTTTAATCTTACTTCTGGCTCTAACTCATCCTCTGATTTTGAATAAATCTTTAGAGGAACAGCAAGACAACTTTCTATTTCTTCTCCAGTGGGGAAAAAAAATTTAAAAAAAGACAAAACTTGTATGCTATTTGTGTCTCCAAATTCCCGGAAAATTTTTCATTTCACAGTACCTGAAATATTTTGTAATTTGTAAAAATACTTTCCTTCAGCCCCTATAAAAGCTAGAAACATTTATAGAAACTATAGTCAAAATTAATTTAAAATTTTAAAATAATTATGTTTGGTTTTCCACCAAGGCAACTGTCAAGGTTTACACATGGCATTGTAAAAATCAGAGCCAAAAGGAGACATTTAAATATTTTTTCTTATTTTCCTGTTCATAAAGTTTATCAAAAAGGTTGTAAACTACAAGGCTAAAGATAGGAATAATTTTAAGGTATACTGCAACAACCAGCTCCCTCCCTCACAAAATACTTTGTGAGTGAAAATCATTTAAAGTACCAGTACTGCATCTGACACAGTACTATGAACAGAAAAGAGAAGACTCAGTTTCAGAAATCTTTCAGAAAAGGCAGCTTTATATAGTAAGAATTTTCAAGTAAGAAGGAAGTGTCCCCCCAAAAAAGCCCAAAATGTTTCCAGAAAAGGTTAGAAAAAAAGAAAAACGAACTTAAGCACAAAATCACACACCATAAAGGAGGCAAAAGTTATTTCTACTACACCTTTTTACACTTTTACTTACCTAAGTCTAGTACATGCATGTCCTTCATCGTTTGCCACCCACAGGACATCAGCAAGGGATGGAGCCACAGGAGCTGGAGCTGTACTTTGTTCATCATAACCCAATGGACTTGGGTCTTGAACAAACTAAAAACAAAATACCAAAAAAAAGTATAAATGAAAACTGGATTCAGCACATACTAAAGGTTATGCCTCAGCAAAAGGCATTTTTAAACAGTGCTGTAAGGAAGTCAAGAACAGTGAGTTTAAGGGATGCAACACACAATCATACAAGCTAAAAGAAACAGAAAAGCTATCAGCAAATTAAGAAACATGAAAATACAAACAGGTGAAGTATACATGTGATAATAAATTGCTTACTTGAAAATAAGGTCTGGGGTAGGGCTCCAAGGAAAGAATTGTCCCAAGTCTACGGACAACACTTCGAGTGGATCCATATTCCTTTTTTTGGCAAACAGATGTGATCTAAAAATTAGAAAACCTTTGAATCTGACAAGCAAAATCAAAGTCCTCAGTTCTTACAATCAAAGTTATTTAAATATTTAATGTTCAGGTAATTAAATATAATGCAGTTTGGTTATCCTAACTTTTCAATGCTCTTCCCAAGCTGAAAATCTAAAGAGGTCTACACTGGTATGACAGTGTCTAAAACACTGCCAAAATACAGACTATTTTAAAGGCGCACAAAGACCAATATCTTGAGATAATGACGACAATGCCCATTTAATTAACTACATGCATCTGTGTAAGTCTTGGGAAAGAACAATTAGCAAAGACGCGAAATAAATTTAACATACCTTGGCCTGATACTTCCTTATGACAGCATATAACTGCTGGAAATGCCTTCCTGATGAGACTGCTGAAGGAAGGTACGTTCCGAGCGTACGTCTGATACTGCTGCCCAACATGCGAGTTTCAAAAAACACGGCCTGCCAAAAAAACCAACAGCTGCCAACAGCGGAACCAGAAAGTGAATGGGGCAGCTCAGGCAAACCAGCGCTGCTGGAGCCGCTCTGGCAGTTCCCACACAGAGCGCTGGGATTGTCTCGGACCGCGAGGGTTCTCTTCTCTCCCCGCAGGAGCGGCCTCAGGCCCAGCCCCAGCCCCGCATCAGCTCTGCCAGCTCCCCACACCGCGCCTTCCCAGCCCTCCGCACACACCGCTGCTTGGGAAGGGCCACGGAGCCTTCTACTCGGAACGGCAGAGCACCAGCAGCCAACGCTACCGGCTTTCTTACACTCGCTTCAGCGCAAAAAGAGCCGCTTTGACCGGCTGTGTCAGGGCAGCGACCCCCGCGCGGCTGTGGGCAGGGAGGGCGCTGAAGCCGCCCCGCCGCCAGCGGTGCCGACCCTCCCTNACCGCGGAGCTCCAGGCCTGACCGAGCCCGGTGTTGCACTCGCGGGCACCGCGCACCGCGGAGCTCCAGGCCTGACCGAGCCCGGTGTTGCACTCGCGGGCACCGCGCACCGCGGAGCTCCAGGCCTGACCGAGCCCGGTGTTGCACTCGCGGGCACCGCGCACCGCGGAGCTCCAGGCCTGACCGAGCCCGGTGTTGCACTCGCGGGCACCGCGCACCGCGGAGCTCCAGGCCTGACCGAGCCCGGTGTTGCACTCGCGGGCACCGCGCACCGCGGAGCTCCAGGCCTGACCGAGCCCGGTGTTGCACTCGCGGGCACCGCGCACCGCGGAGCTCCAGGCCTGACCGAGCCCGGTGTTGCACTCGCGGGCACCGCGCACCGCGGAGCTCCAGGCCTGACCGAGCCCGGTGTTGCACTCGCGGGCACCGGGCACCGCGGAGCTCCAGGCCTGACCGAGCCCGGTGTTGCACTGGCGAGAAAACGTAGCTTCTGCGTCTGTATGGCAGAACAGAGCGCACCAACAGAAGAAATAGATCAGGGCCTGTTAACTCGCTGAATTAACGGCAAGGAGCTAAACTGAGATGGTTTAGGTCTTCGGTGTAGCAAACTCGTAACTACTTCATGCAGAGACCTAAAAGAAATGCACCAAGTATCCTCAACACAGCAGCTGCCCAGTAACACCTGACTACACCGACTTCCCTTCAAAACCTGGCTTTGGATTCTGCACTTGCTCTTTTATCTTGCACTTCTTTCATCTTTGTAGGAAAGATTTCTGCCGTTTTCCTTTGGAAACATTGAAAACTTCCCGGAAGGTAGCAGCGCTAACAGCACTTCTATTAGGAGAAGGAATACGGATATCCTTTTCCAGCTCTGCAGCCAGTCAGTGTTTGGAGATGCCCTTGCCTGTCTCTGCAGTCGGTGTCACACTGTCAGTGCTGCAGTTACCACAGCAGCACTGCTGGTTACTGTCACCCGGGACTCGTTTCTCCAAGACCAAACATAGAGGAGCAGTACTGGTAACACGCTGTAGTAACAGCACAGAGCTTGTTCAGGGGACGAGGAAGGGTTAAGCTTGAGGAGAGGAAGGACAGAACATATTAATGGGTATTTTGAAAAACTGTACTACAGTTCAAGGCACTTGACTTAAAAAAGAAAAAAAAACGTACTTTTCACCTACTCCTCCAACACCTTCTTACTAAAGAAGGGGAACTCTCAACAGCATGGGATGAGAAGAGCACGACTGCAAAGGCAGGAAGAGGCAGGGTCTCACAAGCAACAGCAAAACTGAGGCAATTTAATTCCACTGCACCTGCACCAGGAACCAGCTGCACTGAATGAGAGGTGCAGAAATGCTTCGAGTCAGCAAGTGGAGCTCTGAACAGTGCAGAAGGGAGCTGCAGTCTCCTGAACAAAAGCATCTTGTGACAGGCAGCTTTAAGGAACAGGGAGAAGTGCCACGGGGCTCAAGGCCTAATCCTGCAGCCATTACCTCTGGAGCACAGCCAAAGCTCAGGAACAGCTCTCCTTTTAAAGCACTAGCAAAACAAATGCAGGGAAGCTTCGTGCTTGTGTAGCTGCCCACTGTCACAGTAATGCTGATGGTTCCTGGGAGGAAAGAGGATGTCAGATTTATTTCCAAACCAAGAAACTAAATGCACACTTTACTAACAGGATTCCAGGTTGGTTGGTGGTCTTTTTGTTTTTGTTTTTTTTTTTTATGCCTAGTGAAATGTATGCCAGATTTTATCTGAACTGCAGGGATAACTTCAAACTTTGTGAATCCACTTCATCTCTGTGTGGTGTCCTTAAAAAGTGAGCAGTGAGTCAGAATGAATGACTGAATTCAAAAGGTAGTTAAACATTTTATACCAGCATGTCTACACTTCTTTTCCCCTGTACCATCAGTGGTGATCCTTACCTTTTAACAAGAGAAATGCAAAATGCACTGAAATTCCATTCACAGGTCATGCAACTACCTTAGTAGCACCAAGTGAAAACCTAAAAAGAAGTTTTTTCCTATCACAGTGAAAATTCACTATTCATGTTGAAAGACTAGGAAGTGCTGAAGCACTAGATTTGGATTTATTAAAAAAGTAATCTCCACTCCCACTTTGTTTCTTACAGATCTCTCATAGACTGCAACTTGCATCTTTGACATTATCTCTTAATGTGAATTATTTATTTCAAGAAATGGTAATGGCTGTCATCATGTGTTCTGTAATCAAATTACACTTCTGATAAACTACAATGAATTTAGGGGTTGCAAAAAATGGATTCTTATGATCTAACCTACAGACAGGTTTGTAGGTTGAAATCCCATTACCAAAGCAATCTCTACCAGATCTCCTTAGACATTCAGCTGAAGTACGTAATTTAAATCTGCTTCATCTTGCAGGAATTATATTGCTTTATGACAGCACACAAAACAACCCACTTTCAACTTGACCTAAATGATACCAATTACCTTTTCTAAGGTCATGACAGCTCAAGCAGATCTTGGTCATGTTAGTTTCAGACTGATGTTTAATTTTACTTCATTAGGACAGACTGAGACCCTGATGTCTAGTTTGCTTTGTTCCCCTTTTTGCTTATTCTAATTTAATATACACAACGTCTGTGTGAGTTCTGCTGAAAAGTCCAAACACTCAGAATATCATTTCAAACAGCTATTAAAAGATGCACTGTACATGTAAAAGCAAATCTTACAACAACAGTATAGTTGGCCTAAAGTTTCTAAAACATAAAGCAGGAATGAGCCTTTATTAACTAACTACTACTGGGAGGTAAGTATATTCCTATTTCCCTTTGTACACAGCTGCTGGCAAAGCAGTACAACCTAAAACACAGTTTCTTCAGCTACAGTTAGGATTACTGACAGTACTATGTTCTCCTGCCTTCTAGTGTTTCATTTGGATAGGGCAGATGTTAACTGCTCCATAACAGTAAAGCATGAGAGGGCCTACATTATATAGGTATTTAATACAAACACTCTATCAAAGCTTTTCCTTTTCTTTTTTTTCCCTGCTTTTAAAGATATCATACCATTCCAAGGGGTGACTAAGAACAATTACACTTTTAGCTCCCTGTAGCATTAAGATTTAGTTTATCTACAGCATTTTGAGAAAGAAAAACAAAGTAATCTTCTTGTATTAGAATGTCCTTGTTCTGGTAATTCAAGTATGTTGCTGTCATCCTTAACATTCTAGACGTTAAGTGTGTACCTAGGTACTAAGCTTGTGGGTTTGTTATTTTGGTTTAAAAAAAAATAAGAGAAAAAAAAAAAAGACTAACATCTGAATTTTGGCTACAAAAATTCTTGCAGCGCAACTATTAGAAACCAGTGTTGAAGAAAGTAAGATTCATTTCTCACATTTCTGGTATATAGCAACTATACCAATTCAGGTTTTAACATATCTTGCTATATTTTTTGAGGGATTTTTGTGGTGTTTTGTTTCGTTTCTCTCCTCCCACCTGCCCCTGCCCTCTCATTTTAACTCAAATGCTGTACATGTGATTGACTCACTCCTGTCAGCTTACATACCCAGAGGCAAGCCCACAGAGAGAAATTAAAGAGGCAATTCTAACAAACTGTAAAAGGAATTGCTAAAAAAGAAGCTAGATTGATACTGCCACCGATTTAAGTGTTCTGCTGATGACTAAGCTATCAAAGAATATACTTGAAACTCACTGTAGTCTTTATATGCATATGTATTTCTTAGGCTACTAATGAAGAGTGACAGTTTTACTGCTTAACTAAAATTCTTGCTGCACTCCTGCAGAGTGGAGTAAGAATCCAGATTTATCACTATGTAAATATGAGTCTTGTGAACTAACATACAATCACCATTTTGCACAACTGCTTGTACTTACACTGTGACTGGATAACGACCCTTAATTACAATTCTTATATAAAGGCAACAGAGAAGTAGTGATCAGTAAAAAATGCTGCTCCAAGATTTCAGGTGTGCAGAGCTGTAAGTTTACTTCAGAATAAAACACAGACATAGGGGAGAATCAAAACTTTTAGAGTTGTACTTGACCATATATTTGGACAAAGCAGAATTACACTGCATATAACAAACAGTAAAATTTCTTAAAAGTTGTTACAAATATTTTACTTTCTACCTGTACGATCATTAACATAGTTTACTATATCATGATTTTTTCTAAAGGCTTAAAACAAAAACAATCTCTCTAAACTACTTTCCAACAGTAAAATTTAAGTAAAATGCTTACATTCATTTGACAACAAAAAAACATATTAAAAATGTTGTGTGGGTGGTGCAAGAGCTGCTCTTTCAGCTACAACTTTCTTCCAGGTTATTCCTGTGGAAAGAAAGAAAACAGTCTTGTTGTAAACTGTTAATAATCAAACTCCAGAACCTTTTAAAGTGATCCCTACATGTATCCAATTACTTGGCATACTGCAAGATGAACTGTCTAATCTGCAATTCACGGAATGATTTACCTTTTCCTCTTTGCGTCTGTCCTTTTCTTCATTATTCTCAATTGTTTCTTCTTCATCTTCCACAATCCCGTCCCCTTGGTATTTGTCATGTGTCCACTTGGGACTGCTACCTGACTTTTTGAAGTTAAAACGCCCTCTGCCACGCTGGAAAGTACCACGGCCTCTTCCTCTTTTGGCCCAATAATCCACACCATCATCTCTGTCATCATGCTACAACAACACCAGACAAAGAGTAAGGTTAGGCACCTCCTCAATGTACCCCTTAACGTTAGTACTCTATAGCAAATGTATAAAACAATGTAACTCTTTAAAAGTTCTCTTCAGAACGTAACTATCAGGTATATTCTTAAAAGGCATGATGCTGTAACTAAAACCACAACAATAAAGTTGTTTAAAGAGCCCTTATTTGCTGTGGGTCTCCTCAAATGTTAGTAACAAATCACTTGTCTGTAACTTACACTCAGTCAGATTTAAGAATTACTAATTTTGAGGGGAAAAATCGTTATTTTAAAAGAAGCTCTCGGAAAGTGCTGGGATTTTTTAAAATTGCTGTTACTTCAGCACAGAGGGAGTTCTTTATCCTTCATAAGAAGAGGTAATTGAAGGCAGTTTTCAGAAAACCTGCCTCACCTGCACAACGTACGTAAGTTTATTAAATTTAATTAAGTTTAAACGGTTTAAATCTAACATTAACAAACAATAGTTGAGTGTCTCTGGTTAATAAGCCTAAAGTTTGCTGTCATGCTATCAAATACAGCCTTAGACAGTTTGGTAAGTTCTGAAAATCATTTCATGCACTACATGAAATCTACAGATTATTCAATATTAAAAAGGCTTATATTTAGAACAGTGAGGTACACTTGCTTCAACATACTTTTTTTTACTTGTGATTTGGAAAGAAGTCTGAACACATATCACACCCATATAATGCAGTCTAATTGCACAGAAGTAGTTAAAGGGTGGCTTATTTAATTTAAAATACTTTTAGAAATTCAAGTTTAATAGCTACAATTGATTGTTCTAGTATCATGACTAGATTATCACATCTCTGTTCAGGGATTAGAAAAGTTTAGATATGTGTAGGAAGACAGAGAACTGCTTCCTTACACAAATAGCCAAATTGGGAGTGCATTATTTCTTAGTTACCTGTTGAATATCTGTGACAAGCTATAATGCTATAGGACAAGGTCTCATCTTCACTACCTATCATTTTTCAACAATGAAACAACGTCCTTCAATGTTTGCATTGTTAGGGAAATAAGTGGAGCAGAGGCCACACATTCATTGTACTACACTGCTTAGAGTGGTTACATCAAGGGTCCTCCTTTCATAATCCAGATGGGAAAAAGGCATCAAAACTGTGGTGACTTTCTTATGACTATCACACTACTCAGCTAAGAGCAGAAAACTGCTCATAACAGAGTCTTGCCTATGTACATCCAGAAATACTGTCAGCTTTTCCTGATCTTCCACTTCTGTGGGCTTCCAGACCAATCTAAAACAAATCTCAAATGTCATACAGATGTAAATCCAGGAAAACACAGTAGAAGTCTTTTTGGTTTAAAGTTGGGTTTTAATAAATTTTGTCGGAGCCTGCCTTCTTCCCCACTCCCTGATGAAAGTTTTGGAGATAAATTCCATGTCAGGCCTCAGCTACTGCCAGCCTGCTGCAGACAGATGAAAGATAAGCAGAACCAACCACTACAGCCACCTTGATACCTCACAGTTACTGCAGTCCCTGTCCATACATGCATGCTACTTCTACACTTGTAGAAAGTTTGAAAAAACAAAAGCATGCATAAGACATCGAGTTCTCCACACCCACCAAGAAGTATTTCTTGCTTTTTGGGGTATATTCAGGATCCCATTCCTCTTCCTTCGGTCTCTTCTGAAAAGTAGTATTTGAGTTGCTGGGACCAGTATTTGTTCCAGCAAAGACTCCTCTGGCTCTTCCTCTGCCCCTAATTCGAAACTGATTAACCAAGATGTCATTTAATCCATTTACATAACATCATAAAGTAGAGTTCAAGTTTTCTATTACTGAAAATACTCTTTCTGTGCTTAATTACAGTATCTGCAAGTGGAAAACCATTTTCAAATTCACACACTACCTTAAGTAATATATTCAAGCATTCATTTTGAAATAATGATTCTATTAAACTTAATTGAAACACATTTGAGTTCTTGGCATAAGTTCACCCACAACCATTGAAAAGAAATTTGACTGCTAGTAAACCAGTGTGTTGGAACAAAAGGTCCCAAGAAGCTTCTGAAGCTGTTCACAGACAAAAAATCAAGAGGAAAACTAGACTGAAACAGGGACAAAACTGTCCGGGGGTAAAGAAAGGTCATTTATGAAGTCAATTGTATCAGTTATGAAAAGGTGACTCTAGAATACATACTAACAGTGCAGTTTTCAAAGGAGTGTATCCACTGTGTGTTACTCAAACATTTTTATCTGAGATTCAAAAATGTACCTTAGGCCAAATTACACTTCAAATGAGTAAATTCTTTACTCAGAAAAAAATCAACAGTACGTACTGTGCAGAGCAGCAATGCTTGAAGTGAAGAAGAGTGTCTTAAATATTCTTTATAAAGAATTACTGTGGTTTTAAAATGTTAGGCTAGAAAGTCCCACAGCAAAAAACCACCCTTAACTCAGAATACACTAAGTAGTAATGTATACAGTTATCTCAGCATGTAAATACTTAGCTTGTAGAAAACATTAATTGAGTTTATATCCTTCATCCAAGGGGAGAAGAAAGGTGAGTTTGGGAAGATAAGACTGCTAAAAACTGCACTTACTACAGAACACAATTTGCATAAATAACCTACTTAAAAACACAGAACTGCATCTTCAGAGTAATAGTACAAAAACATGACTGGAAACTTATGTATTTGTTAAAAATAAGCATGTTTCATAAACATAGACCAAAAAATGTATATAATTAACTAACTCAAAAGGTAAGTATTACGCATACTTAGTATGACAAAGCTCCAAAACTTCTAATGCAGAATTTATGCTGAACAGATTTAAAATTACTCTGAAATCAAACAGACTGAAAACAATCTGTAGAAGTCTCATAAGACATATCCAATACTCTGGGGAGAAAAAAAAAAACCAAACCAAACAATTGTTTGGAGAGTCATTTGGAAAGCAAGAGACTAACTGTACAAGGGAGGAAATACAATATGCTTGCTTTATTTCCAACAGCTTTACAAAATTAGGGCACAACAAACAGTAGCCTGGGAGGGACGGGGCAATTATGACAGGATTAAAAAAGAGAAAAAAAAAAGGTATTGGCATTTCCTGGTATTTGGTCCTGTGATCAGATTCCCTTTAAGAAAATCATCTACACTTTCCCTCACCATTTTATTAATGCTTCCCACTACCAAATCATCTTTCAGGTAAAGAACTACAGGACATAAAATCTACTGTGGTGATATCTTTATGGGCTTGCTTATTACAAAGACCACCACAAAAAAGACAAGATTATATTTTCTCTATAAAACTCACTTTAAACAGTGCTGCTACACAAAATTCTTCCAGAGATGGATACTAATGACATTACCATTGAAAAATTCTACTTATCCTTATTTCTGTGTTTGTATTTCAAAACTATTCATGATGCTTATGTATGAGAAGCTTAGAATCCAACAGAATTGTTTATCAGCCAGAGTTAGTGAAAAACCATTGCTGATTTAACATGAGCTTGCTGGAGCATAGGGGAGATACTGCATCCTGCAAGGCTTCCTGTTAGGAGAAGGATTCACAACCAAAGCATTTTATTTCCTCCAAAAGCAAAGCAGTATTCACTGGAATGCAGCCACTATTAGCCTGTATTTACAAACACGTTCCTGAGCGACCTGGTCTGCATTTTTTGACACTATCCAAGATGTATCCCTAAAGAAGAGATCTGAGTCAGCAGGGTTGGCCTATTTAGATTCACTTGATCAGACACTTTGTTCCAAAAGCCTGTGTGTGACCATGAAAGTTGTTAGGGAACATTAATCTGTTATCACTGCATAGACAGAACTGGCAGTCATTAGCAATTAAATGAGTAGAAATATTTGAAATTTCCAGTTCATATGTAAAGTAGCATCTCTTTCACAATACATACAAACGGGTTTTATAAAACAGGAAGGCTTCCACCAATTATGACTTTTATCCCATTAAATCTCTGTGAGTGGAGATGGAGTTCTGAGCTATCTTTTGTTTAACTTCTGCTTTGTTTGTGCCATTATTTTATACAGCTAGAAATTGTGCTGATAGTCATATTTGATGCCTACACCATCCAGGGATTTATATACTTATGCCACATAGTTCCATAGCATAACTATATAAAAAAACTAAGAAGAAAGGAGGAAATGATGCACTTTTAGTGTTAGAAAGTTAGAACTTTGAATTTTCCTCAAGGTAGCTACAGTTTTTTAGATGGAAGATTCAAGCCTCAAGTGTTGGCACATGACACGTGCATTTCAGACACCCTTACATGTAGTTCAAAACGTATGCTATGCATGACTGAATGTTTTTACCAAACAATGAATTTTAGCATTATTTGATCTTAAATACAGGCTACATTAAGGAATTATTGTTGAAGTATGAAATTACTTCTACTTATTATATAAAACAGTTTTTCCCAACCTACATGTGTGTTCAGCTGTGGTTTGGAGGTCTGTTTTGCTGTGGTCTTGAGGGGTGGGTGTTTGGTGTCTGTGGGGTGTTTTTTCTCTTTTGTTTTGGGTTGTATGGTGTTTTTTAAGTGCTCCTTGTCTTTTTCAAAGCCTCCTTTATTGAATCCTAGTTGTTCCTAATGCTTCTACATTTCCTAATTATTTATCAGTAACTACATTAACATGGAATCTGAAAGTTTAAGATTTTTCTGAAGACTATAGTGGTCAATATGCCACTTTCCAAATCACAATGCTTAAATACATTCCAGAGGTAAAACAATGAGCTTTCATGCTCAGTGACTAGTCCAAGCCAAAGAAACACAAAAATAACAAGTACACCATCTCCTCAGTACATCTGTTTCAAGTTTGACATAGATTTTTAATTATGTGCCATTCTCTATTTAACAAGTTGCAGGAATTACACACAAAAGGAGGGCAAAACTAAACCCAAACTGAGAGGGAAAAACAGAAGCTGCAGGGAGCTAAGAGGTAACAGGACCAAAGATTTAAAATTTACAGAACACTAAATTTTCAGATCCTGTTAGGAAACAGCATTATTACAGAAGAGCAAGGAATAATCAAGAAATCCTTTTCCCCAGCCTTATGCTAGGATCTCTAAAGTCATGTTAATGCATATTTACATATCATTTAACTGCTACTGGGGAGGGCTGGGGAAAAAAAAAGAGACTCAAAATTTCAGGTTTGGTACATGAAGAACTCAAGAATAAGTCTAGCCTAACATGAATCACTGCAACACTCCCTCATTTTCTTTGTTACACTATTACCATTGGTGAAGTATTCATAATTTGGGGAAAAATAGGAGAAAAACTTACAAAGGTGCCTCTTGGCCTGTTGACTCCTGCAAAACCAGAGTATTCTTTCTGTTCATGGTGGGTTTTGAACTCTTCATCTCTTTCTTTCTTGCAATCCTTTTCTTCTCGAGAACTGGATGAGGAAGAAGATGGGGAGGAAGATGGGGAGGACCGAGCACGGTCTTGGTCTCTTTTTTGTTTACTGAAAAATAAAAAAATATACTATGTGCTATTTTAAACATACTAGATAGTCTGTAACATGCTATACTAAACCGGGTCTCTATATTTTATGAAAAACTAACCCCCTTCTGGTTATAAAGTCACACGTTACATATTTGAGATTTTAAGGCGAAGTATATTTCCACTTTCCAGCCTCCTCTGACACATTTAAGTGCAATAAATGCATATTATTGCTGGTGAGTTGGAAAGCAGCAGTCTGCAAACTGTAAAAGACAGCTTTTCTAGATTTTGATACCATGAAGAGATTCTGTTACTTTTAAGAACTGCCTTTCTTCTGAGGCAGAAAATAGAAGTTAAAGGGAAAAAACCCTCAAGGTAAACTTTTACAGTAACTTGACACAGATCAGTTTGCACACTGTTGAGAGGTATGGTATGGGCTTCCCTACATAGATGGCTGTAGGGAAATTAGCCAGTGGAAGAAAATGTGGATACCAAAGTCAAAGTAAATGGGAGACAGGAAGAGTAAGTAAAAATTCACTTTATATACAGTACAAAGCAGGGAAGAAACTCCTACAGCAAAACTTTTAGTAACCCCATAGTGGTATTAACTTGACCCAATTTACAAGATTTTAACATTCTATTCAAAGAAAGGTCATACCTGAAGTAATTCTTACCACTTCTACACAGTATCCACTGAGATATGCTAACATTTTTTTCTTAAAACAGCCCACTGGCTTTAGACAAAAATTTAAAAATTCCCCTTCTCACCCATGTTAAAACCTAGGTATCAGTAAAATTCTCATACTCTGGGTGTTATGAGTTGAAAAAGTGCGGAATCAAGCATAACGAACCAAAGTTCTTACACAAACTGTTTATAGAAATGTACTGCATTGAAGTCCAACCTCCTGATGTAGCCTGGATAATAGGACAGATTAATTTGTCATTTTTTTTTTCAGTGTTAGCTTGCTATTCCAAAGTTTTTGTCCTCATCCACCATAAGCCGTGTAAAAGACAGATAATACATATTTGCTGTAAAACAAATAATTTTAATTGTTTAAAATTAAATGTTCCATTATACATTGAAAATTGAAAGCAATTAAGCTTACAATTACAAAAGGCTAATTAGAAGCTAAAATCCTCTATAGGGACTTCAAATATTTACCTGTCATCTTTGTAAGATTTGTAATCCTTGTAATCTTTTGGAGTTTTCTCCTGCTTTCTTGACCCACTGGATTCCCTGGAACCCTTTGAGTCTCCTCGCTCTTTACTTCGTTCTTTTCTACGTCGGTCAATGTCATGCCGAAGATCAGCAGAATCACACCTTAATTTTTTATCTCCCTGTAAACAAATATATATTTTGGAACGAAATATTGAAATAAAACATCAAGAGAATCTCAGTGAAAAGGTAAGTTGTGCATCGATTAAAATAAAAAGACAGAATTTACCTATTTTTCAACAAACTTCAGCACACAAATTGACTCTGCCCTTTACATGCAATGGCTACATCTCAAAAAAGAACAGCTGAGAATTTCAGTTTCAAACAAGCATTCCCATCAAGCTGACTGGTATCTAGTTTTTGATGATACAGACCACAATACATGGTTTGGGGAGATATTAAGTATTCATTTCTTCTGGTGCATTGTTTTCAAACAAAGCACAAGCACCTTTCCAGTTCAACCACACTACTCCCTGACCACCTTGGTACTTCCCTCTGCCCCAAACCTATTCTTTGTCCTTGGACAGCTTAGTGGTCAAGAAACATGCAAGAAGAAAGGAAGCATGGGAGAAGACTTGACCTTACATACCATGTTATTAATACAGTAAAATCATGCTACATAAATCAGCTTCTTGGCAACATGTTTTACTCAAAGGAAAAAAAAATCTAAATGCAAGTACTCCAGGTACAATAAATATAAATTATTTTTGTATTTTTATACAGAAAACACAAAGATGAAGTTAAGATTTAAAGGGAGACTAAGTTTAGAAGCACAGATAGGACATTTACTTAGAACCTACTTTTTGACTTTCTTCTTTAAAGACTCTCTCTTCACCTGCTAAACGGGTATGCTTCCTCAGGGTACTTGGAGAGATGTCAATCCTCCTAAATGTAAAATAAAAGCAGTGTCTTGCCATATATGTGCATGACTTTTAACAGCCTCAGACATTTCATTTCAACAGAAAACTGACACACAAGGCATTTGTGCAGCAGAATAAACTTTTTACATTACTAAACCTCACCATCAATACAGAAGCAAACTAAAAATAAAAATCATTGTTCTGTTCTGTGTGAAGTATGCTAAAAACACAAATACAGAAAATAGGCAGACTGATGTTTCACATTTTAAGTATAGCTTGGAAGACAGAAAAAATGTTTAATGCTTCATTTCAAAGAGATCAGTATATGTAGCCAGCTGAAAGCCCACCCCCTTCAAGAAACCATCAGCACCTATGATAGTTTGCTGTAAAAGTCAAAAGTTCTTAACAAGAAAACTTGTAAAGTTGGATACTGTAGCCTCACATGCAACACAAATATAGTACACTGCATCATAAAACTAGAGCACATGATCAGACACTACATCTGCATGCCTACCTTCTTACCTTTTAGATTCTCAGATTTCTCAAAAAACTGCTGTAAATTAACACACACAAAAACTAAAGTAGTATGAGATGGAACATTTCACACTGAAGAAGAAAGATGCATGTACAGGGCTTCTTTTCATCTTCAAGACATATGCCCCTCAATATTTGAGCACTGCATGTGAGAAAAGTAAATATATCCCAAATGAGATACAGAGGCAGAGAAGACATCTGTCACAAAACCACAGATGAAGCCAGACCTGACTCAGATGAGTTCTCTTTTACAGAAGAGTTTTTTTGTATCTTGTAATTATACAAATTACCTCATACAGATTAGAAAAAGTATTTTGGGTTCTCAGAAGAAATATTAGAAGACATTACTTGAAACACAAAGCATCTGCATATGCAGTTAACATATACCTATGTATTTCTGGGCTCTTTTGTCGGGTGCAGTGTTCTTCAGTTGCTTTTTGATACGCAGTGAACCTCTCATTTAGGGTCATTCCAGCTGACTTGAAGTATTGCTCTGTTGGTTACAACAGAAAAAACACTGTTTCATTAGTTTAATTCAACTGACACGTATTTTACTCCTGACAGAAAGGCAAGTAGCAGGCAAAACCCACAGTATTTTCAATAAATTTATCAGGACAAGCAAATGTGGTGTTTTCCCTATTTTTACACTCTCTGTAACCCAAACAAAAGAACAGCTCACAGCATCACTGCAAGTCTACTATGCCATGACTGTATCACATCTAATTCAAGCATCATTTACTGACTGGACTTGCTCATTTTCAATGATATTTTCCTCTAATGATACAGAGAGAGCAATTTCTTAAGCAGTCATTTTATACTTTGCCCACAAGAGAAAGTGAAATTACTTCTGAGTCATGAATACTTGCAAGTGCATTTTACCATTCATCTCATCTTTAACTTAAAATAAGAACTAGTGAAAACATTTAAGTAATGTACACTGCAATCAACTACATGAATGACCTAACAAGTCTGTTCTTAAAGGAATACAATTTCTTAATTGGAAGTTGTGATGATAAACAATACAATTAACACACCTATGCATAAATAAATTCATTTAAGCATCTGGCATCTTGGCAAACTTGACAACTTCTCTGACAAATTTTCTCCTTCCTTCAGAGACAGTTAAATTAGCCACAGCAAAACTCAAGTTTTTAAACCAGCTCAACAAATGTGTTTAAATGTAATATAGAAATACATTAAGTCATGAGCTATGAAATGTTACATATGAAGCAAGCTATCTGCTTAACAGGTCAACATACATCTGTATCAACTTACCGCCCGGCATCCAGCATTTGTCTCATAACCAACCATTAAAACTTGAAACGGCCACTACAAGGGTAGTGCCTCAATCATAATTCCATCAAACACAGGAATTTGAGCTAGCAATTCTGTTTTTATGCCATTTTTGCCAGGAAGACAGAAGGTTCAACTTTGCCTGTTTGGCATCTGTATCTTTCAACAGCTATTTTAGTTTTGTAACATGGATTTTGCCATTTCAAAACACATTCCAGGACCTAGTTACAATGAAAAAGAAAACATCACTGGGCATTTTCAGCTCTACATTAATAAAGAGCTGTTCAGACTGGTCGCATCACACCAATAATGAACATAACTTCAGTTTGTCAAAAAAGTTACAAAAATTCTGATCACAGACCACAGTAAATCTGAAACTTAAAGAGATGTTCTGCTTTCAAAAACAACCATAACTGTACATATTCTAGTAACTTGACCAGACAGGCTGTTAAATTTATCAGATATTCAACATACAAAAATTTACAGAAAAAGTCTATTCTGTGATCAACACGTGAGAGTTCCAGAAGTATTATTTTCACCTACAGCTACATATGTACCATATAAGCAAAAATTTACAGAAGCTCTCACTGGATTGAGTCTTACATTTCTTTATATATCAATAAATAGACACGCTCACAACAAATCATTATACACTAAACAGGTATCCCAATAACTTTTTTTATCTAATATACTATCATCATAGTCCACTATTATTGACTATTACTTTATAAGTAATTCAATAAAAAGGAAATCATTTGGCCTTAGTAACTTGAATTATGTCAACAAAATGAGATTTTTAACTGAACTTCAGCATATATTTCTAGCATGCAAATCTCAGCAATTTTAGAAGCGAACACATCTTAAAAACAATACTTACAGACAGATTCATTGAAATTGGTACCTAATTATGTATTTCCACATTTCCCCTTTACTATGATGATATGGCAAAATTACTTTCACCAGCTTTGTATTATCTCAGTTACATTTAACACAACAGCAAGACAACAGTCCAGTGAAATAAAGCAAATGCTATAGAAAAGAAGCATTTAAAGAACACTCCAGACATCCCCAGGGAATTTTAGGAATTATCTATCTTCCCATCAAAAAACTTCAGAGGATATATGACCTAAGTGAATATATCTACTTTGATGGTCTAGGTTTGGATTTCAGTGGTTTTGGGGGAGGACTTTTGTTGTGCTTGGTTCGTTGAGGGTTTTTCTTGGTATTTATAGAAAACAGCTACTACTGTTATACCAGAAAATAATTAGTGTATAACTCATTTAAGGGAGGTTTATTTAGCCACTGCCAAGCTTCTGCAAGTGAAATCCTGAAAATATTGTCATATAGGAATAAAACATATCATCACCATGAACTTTACTACCATTAAATATAAAATTTTTCTTAAACCTTACTAAGAAAAAAAACCCCTTTTATTAAGAATCTGGAAATGATCTCTAAGGTGCTCCAAAAGGAATGCCATTGTATTTACAGTCAAAAGACATCTGTCAACGCACACTGAAACATTTAATATAAAATTGTATGTTAGAGTCATTAAAATAAAACTAGAAAAGTTAACTGGTGTAGTATATTTAAACTACACTGCAGAAATTCAAACTTTCTATGCTACCTAGGCTCAAAAATTTATCCAGAAACATAGACCACCTGGTTTATACTCTACACTGCTTGAGGGTTTTTTGTCCCAGTTTCTGTGGCTATTATTTTTCTAATTATTTTCATGCATACCTCAACAGGAAGAAAGTGGCTAAATCAACATTAGAAGAGGCCTGAAATCTTCCTGTACTAGAAACAGCAAATAGGCTTAAATGAACTTGCAGACACGTATGTATCCAGCACAAGAAATTAACTACATACCTTTGACATGGTGAACCAAGGACACAATGTGCTGAATAAATGACTCTGATGTGCTTTTGCTGGCCTGTGGCAACTTAATGTGGTCAAAGATGGATCGGAACTCTTGCTCCTTCTTGACGGAATGGACAAGTGTGCTAGCAAGCAGCCTGTCTTTAGTCAAGGAAGCAGGTCTAAAATGCATCAACAACAAAAGAGACACACAAAAAGAAACCACTAGTTTAAATAAATACGAACACCACTGCAGGCAGTTGGAGAACCACGCTGTAAAGTGGAATCATTTACCTATTGGAATCATCAAGAGGTACTGGTGCCATTTTGAGTTTAACTTCAGGACGATGGGAGTCACTGGCTATCATTTTGATCCTAAGGGGGCTCTCCTCTCTGAAGGTGGATTTTTCTCTCGCATCCAGATTCTTGTGTAGAGGAGGACTGTAATCAAAGAGTTCTTTGAGCTTTTCAGACTTTACCTGCTCAGGTGACTGAGTTTCTTTCTTCATCATTAGTCTCTCAGAACTTTTGTCTTCTTCCTTGTGCTTATCTTTTGTTGCACTAGGCCTTTCCACTACATAGCCAGTCTCTTTAAGCTTATAACTTTTCTCATCTCTAAATCCATCGCTCTCTCTATTGCCCTTGATTGATATTTTAGATTTGTATTTGGTTCCTTCCTCCTCAGCATTCCGGTGAGATGCAGTAGGAAAATTTTTACCCTGATCTGCCAGGACAGACTTTCTGAACTGTCTGTAATCCTCTGTCTCCTCTGTGTCCTCCCCTTCAGAGTCATTAAACTTTTCCTTCCCAGTCTCTTTATCAACGAAAAAGTCTAAAGTTTCCTGTTCCTCCCATTCCCTTTCTCCCTCTGTCCTCCCTTTTTCTGATCCTCTCTCCTTCTGGGCCTCCTTCTCCCTGGTATTACCCCTATCAAGCAGGTATACTCTAGACTCTTCATCTGTGTACCTGTGGATAGCAAAGAAGACACTGGTAACTCTGGATTGCATTCATTCCAGTTCACTTGCATTCCTCTTTCCTGTCAACCCCACACCAAGAAGAAGATGAAAATACATTCCTCCAAGCAATTAATTTTAGCATGCAATGCTTGGCACACTATTAACACTGTATCCACTGTCGTTTATGCACTAACGAAGGCATCTGAAGAATATAATGCCTATCTGTAGAATGCCTAGAAATTTACTTGTTTTGTTTTCTTAATCATTACCCAGTTTCACGTTCTCTTACATTAGTAATTTTTTCCATCAAATTCACATGAAGTTTGAAAATTCAGACCACAATTCATTTTTGCACTTCTTTTACTGAAAGAGTTGAAGTAGTACCATAAAAAAAAGTGGATTATTTTCAAGATCCTGCACATTACTAAGATAATTCCACAATCTGGCACAGGCTTAGTGCATTCACTATACTGGGTACAAGCAGGGAACCCTTAGAAGGCAGCTCTCCTAAACACAGAAACACACCAATTATTATTTCAGCCACTGCCTTATCTGTATGCTATGTTCACACAGGTTCTAATATGTTCACCAACTCCAACAAATCTAATCCAAGAGAACTTGGATTATTTTTGACCTCCTAAGCAGTAATTTTTTTACATAATAAATCATTGACTTAACAAATTAATTTAAAAGCCTACAATCAAGCCTATATAGCATAGTCAAAACTTTTCTCACTATTTCATTTTATAAGAAATCCACTGAAGCACCAATCATGTTAGAAAGGAACAGTCTAATGCCAGTAAGATTTTTACAACTTTCAAAAATTACTATGTCAAACTTTTTAAGAACAAATTGAAGAATTTTACATTCATTGTATAATATACACTAACTTCCTTCTCATCAACAGCATTATATTCCAAGAATACCAAGACCTACCCTCCTTGATAAGTAATGCAATTCAAGACATCAAAGTTGTCATACTGCACCACACAATCAGCAATTGATGCTGATATGTCAACATAAAGAAATTATTGCACAACATCAGCATTTTTAGACTTTACAGAATATTTGCATTTCAAACTACATGAAGCATTAAAATTTTGAAATACTTGAACAGAGCTCACTATCAAGCCAGCAAGTCTGATGCACTATTCCAATTTAAATTTTTCATAATAGTAAAAAATTGAGTACAAGAAAATAAACCATAAAGGAAAAGCACAAACCAATTCTTCTCCAAGGATATGTGTCCCTATCTCTACTAGCCAACAGTCAAGAACTTGAAGCATCTTAGCAGGAAAAGGCATAGGTATCTTTCAAGTTCAATTCCAACCAGACTAGTATTACTAGTGCTCCAAAATGCATTTTCCAAGGTACAGTGATGATCTTGACAAAACTCTCTAACAGATTAGCGTTTTTAAGAGGCAACAGTAGGCTTACAACTTGATTCTTACCTTTTAATAAACTTTCCACCTTTTGCAGTTTCCTGTTCACCACCCTCAGGATAAAATGACCGCACTCGAGCCTCCTCACGGGGGGCACTCTGAGATGGGATTGTCTTTGCAGGGCTTCTCCTCGAAGGGATATGATGCAATGGGCTATTCTGAGAAGGACTATAGCGGCTAGAACCATTTCCAAGAGAACCAGAGCCAGATCTCTCAGGACTATGCTGAATGGAATGGGAATGTTGAGGTGTATCCTTTGCTGAGTGGGCTGTGCTAAGCAGAGGGGCATCAGAGCAAGATGAACTCTGACTAGGTGGGGTGGCAATAGAAGGACTATGGGGTGACCTTGGACTGTTATCGTAAGCTGAAAGGCCAGGCCAAATGTCGCCAGAAGCTGCTGATGATTTGTTAAAATCGTCAAGAGACTCTGATGGGTCATGTTCAAATGTATCTTTCTGTTCATCTTGTGATTTATTTTTCAAGGGACTGTCTTGCAAAGGAGCCCCTTCAGTTTTCTTTGCCTGCTTTTCCAGAGACGGGCGTCTTTTGGAAGAGACAGGTGATTTGCTGTATGGGGATGAAGAACGAGATGAAGAGGACCTCGGGGACCTGGAAGATCTGTAAGATCGACGAGACCTGCTCCGGGACCTCTGGGAAGACACAGACCTTCGTTTTGGACTTCTGGAACGGGAGCGGCCACGCCTCGGGCTTCTGGAGTGTCTTCGGTTCCACACGGGCCTGTAACCTCCACGATGGTATCTACCACCTCCTCCTTGGTAATACCCTCTACCTCTTCCTCTGTAACCATAAGGACGTCTCATTCCTCTGTTATTTCTGTAATCTCTGCGATAATCTCTAGAATAAACACGATCTCTACTCCGAGATCGGGAATACGTCCTTGACCGAGACCTAGAACTAAAATTAAAAAGCAAACATTAACATCTAACAACTGAAATATTTGGGAAAAAAAAAAGTGCCTTGACTTTTCTCAAATGCTTTTCTAAGTGCCTTAGATTTCTCAAATGCAGTCAGAATGGTAAAGGATGCAGACACCTGGTCTTAAAGTACCTTCTACAATCTCTATTTATTATTTCTGTTAATATATTAATTATAATAAACACATCTGTACTGCTGAGGACTGTGAAACTTGGCATCACATGATTAAGACACTACCAGTCTCAGTGGCCTCCCCTGCCATTTTATTAAAGATTATCACCATTCTGGAGCATGGCACTCAGTTTCTCAGCCACCACGGTTCACAGCCCGGAACAGGGACTGACATGACCCCCAGTTTAATGTGCCAGCCTGTGGATAGCAGCAGCTGGGGCAGCAAACATTCAATCGACCCACTTCTTTTACAGGAGATGATGATGTCCACCAGTAAGTAAGAGGAGGAAAACGCTGGGGGCAACTGAGAAAGCAAGACACAGCAAAGCTTATCTACTGAAGCCTTAAGTTACTTCAGATATGAAAAGGTTAATGAGAAATACAGAACAAATACAGGGAAAGAGACTGGATGAAGAAAATGTCATGTAAAGGGGAAGGGAAGAAACAATAGGGCCAGAAATCATGAAGAATCATCAGCATTGTGAAGTTACCTTGGGATACAGGAAAAGGGAAAAAAAGATATTGAACTAAATAACAGAAATTACACTCAAAGTGGTTTACCTACTGCCTAAAATGAAATAAGATTCCAGGCTCACTTCTGCCACAGCATCATGCAAGTGAAAAACATTTTGCAGACAAAAACTAACAAACCAAATCACCTTTTCATGCAGTAAGACATCAACTCACCTGTATCTCTTTTTTCTTGAATGCGATCTGGATCTTGATCTAGAGCTGGACTGAGATCTGGACTTTGATCTTGAAGAATGTGATCTAGAATTAGATCGACCCATTTTTGCCAGTAGATCTATTCTTTCCCAAAAGGAAAAGCAATGGAGGAGGGAAAAAAAAATGGAAGCAACTATTTAGAGTCCATGTAAATGATATAAATGAACCAAATTTGCATATACTAAAATGACAGTAATAGAAAGGAGTATAGCATTTGCTAAACAAAAAGAGCTTTGGAGACAATATAAGTACATTTATTAGTAAATTAAAAGTTCAACCACATTTTAAAGAATTTAACATTGCTGCAGTGTAAACACTATCTCTGAAAAGATGAAGTGTAACAGTAAAAGGTTTTTTCCAGATTCAAACGCACGCAGATCCTGCAGGAGACAGGAAGCAGCAGAAAACGAAACATTTCTGCAAATTAAGGCAAGAATAATGTAACTCTGAACATCTTAATATATTGTAACAAAATTCTAGCGGTTGTGTAGTTTGTAGTTCCCTTGCATTTCCAATGCACTGCTCCTTCTCCAGGAGGACTTTGCAGTCCTCTGCAATGCACCTTTTACATGAGCAAAGGAAAGCCCTGAGGTATTTGGTCCAGCAGTTGTTAGTCTGACCCACAGGTATTATTTCTCTGAACCACATGTACTAAAGCTACTCACTCTGATCCGAATTTCCACTGCTCAAGATGCTCATCCTGCATCTTTTTGGATTAAATTTGCTTTTGAATCTACATGTAAAATGCATGGCCAACTTAAAGATTTTAACAATTAGTTTAATAATATGGCTTGCACCAAGATTCAACATGCTTCGGCACAAATTAAGCTATGAAAACTACAACTGATTATAAATCAATGAGAAATAAAAGAAAGTAATTCATAATAAACTACCACTTCTTCTTATGTACACTCATAATAGATATTTAGAATCAGTGCTAACCATAAAAAATACACACCTTTTCCTTTTCTTTTCGGATCAGTAGCTAAAAATCCCCAATTTAATTAATAAAAACTTTGACCCATTACCATTTTCTTTTGAAATTGCCCAGCTTTAAAAAAAAAAAAAAAGTGTCACATTAGACAACCCGAATACAAACTATGAACAAATAACTACACATTTTCAGGCCTCTGAATGCTCAATGATCATTGTTTAATAATAATTAAAACAGAAATGGAAAAAACCAAACATTTACCTTTTGTATTGCAAAGAGGCTTTAAAGCCTATAATTCCTGTATCAAAAATATAAGCTCAACACAACAAGCACTTTCTGTCACAAGGTACCTTATATAATCTTTCTCGTTACCTGGGTAGTATTTCAATTATGTAAAGACAAAAACAACATTAGAGTTTAAATTAAAGTTAACAAAATTATGGAGACTTTAGACACATCTAAGAGAACCCAAAAGAAAAGCAGACTAAACTTTCCCCATCAACTGGTTTCTCCTGCCCCATATGACTTTCTCCACAAGAGTTTGCATGGCCTCAGAGATGTAACCTCATCTGAAACTAACCCAGAAAAAACTGAACCTAAACTAGCCTTCCATGCAACCCAGAAAAAACTATTTACCTTGGCAAAGAAGAGTACGTTGAATGCTCTTTTTTACTGGATCCTTCCACTAAAAAGCAAATTTACAGAACCTATACTTGGAAGGTATTTTCTAATTCATTGAGTTCAATTAAACTTACAGAAAATGGCTTGTAATTTCTTAGGATCAATACTTACAGGCAACATAAATTTAGACCTTTAAAACTGTTTAAGACATGCCAATTTTCCAAGAGCAACAGAAAACAAAACCTGGTGGGGATTTTTCTGTTACAAGTACTTATCAAACCAAACATCAGATGTACAATGTTTATAATATAACCCAATCTCAGTTTTAAATTATTTGCATTCTATGTATGACGAGTACAGTTGATCTTTACAAGACAGTTTTATATACTGCAGCTTCTTACTACAAGCATAAATTTTAGGAAAGCAAAAGAAGATTGAATTTTCGATAGCTGAGTTCAATCAGAACATTTTAAAAATAATTAAGCTAAACTTACCTGAGACTGTTAGTTGGTGTCAATGAAGCAATTATTTCAAAACTCTCTATTTGTGCTTTCAGCAATACTGATCCCTATAGAACAAAAAGTGAGACTGTCAAAGACATGAACATTTACTAAAAGGCAGCACTCTTTTGCTTAAATGGGTTCAAACATTAATCTGTTTATCATTAAGACAACACATAAGAAATAGCAAATTTACTCTTGGACTCCATGATGCTGCACTCTAAGACTGGAGCAGCTCAAGAGCAGAGCCAGCCACTGCCAAGGGGCAAATCCTACTCCCCTCCACACATGACCACTCCTCCATCAGCCCTGGCAAGAGGGCTGTGTAACACATTATCCTCGCCTTCAGCACAGCCCTGACAGCCGCGGGCCCTCCAGTGACCAGCTCCAGATACCTAGAAACCACTTTCATAGAACTAGGTTATCCAAGTGGCTTAACCAAGGGCCAAACTGAGCTGGATTATGGAGCAAATAATAGCATGCAGCCAGAAAGAGGGAGGCAAAAAGGACAGGGACAAACTGTTAGACCAGTTTGAGCTCTAGCACACAGCTTTGCACTTCACTAGAGCTATCTTATAGGGAAAAAAAAACTGGGATGAGAACTTAGGCCAACGGTGAAAGCTTTATCTTAAAGTTTCTCCTGCAATATTTACAGAAGCCTTACTCTAGAATAACTTCTTGTTTAAAATGCATACATATATGATTTCACCTAAAGAGCTAACATCTCCAAAAATTAGCTCTTTTACAGTTACGTAGAAAGGAAGCATAACTGTAATAACAAAACCTGTCTCAAATGTATGAATTTTTCACTGGCCTCAGTTTTTAATTACCTCCAAGCCTTAAGACTATGTACATTTGTAGTCTGACTCAACTTTAAGCACCTTTTTCAATTCCATTCAAGCAACAAAACAGGAATTTTATCCCAGTTCACTACAGACAGGCTGGATCTCCAGAAATTCTGCAGCTCAACAATTCAATTAATTAAACCCAAAGGCATAAGACATTGACTGCTCCTAAAGGACACTTTCACACTTGTTCATAGATGTTTTCTTCATCTAAAAGAGGCAATGTAGCATTTGTGTTCATAAACACTGCTTTCAAAAGTCCACTTACCATTCACTAGTAGTGACCAAGATATTTCCAATTTCTACAAAATATATGCTTTATTAAGATTAAGTTTTTACTTCTCATCATCAGCAAGCATGAGTCTCCGAAGGAGCACAGTAGTGTATCGGACCATTTCAGATTTTGTCTAGACAAAAGGCGAGATGGTATTAGCCAGTAAAGGGTAACGAAGGCATTCAGAAGTCTAGCACAGAAAAAGCAATACAAACTTCAAGTTCAGGCCGAGATTTTAAATGAATACTTCAATAATCTACATTTCTGACTTAAACTGGTGTTAGGTGAAATCAAAAATCCTAATTTAGACAAGTCTTTAGATCCTGAGGATACAGAACAAGATAGTTACTTCACTTTTAAAACCTCTAAGAAGAAGACAAGATCTTAAATTACCATAACTCAAACTCTGGTAGTCAGTGCTGCAGTCGTAGAAATCTTTTCTAGCAACTGGCAAAGGTGAAAAATAGCCACACTTATTTGTTTTTAAACAAGACACTGGCTATACCACATCCAACCCTGGCAGTTAAAACATATCTGCTACCCTTTTCCCAATTAATTTTTTTAAAAAGAGTATGGATATAATGTTTTTCAAAAGAAGAACTTTGAATAGAAAGCTCTAACTACCGAATAAAAAACATTTAACTATTTGCAGCTTTTGTTTCCATTTAATTGTAACAGGTAAAAAAAACCCTGACACATAAGACCCACTTATCCAAACAACACTCAGGCAGAGAAGTGAAAAGACCACATAGCTGGGATTTTTTTGGTCTGTGTAAATTTTCTTACAATATGCAAGAATTTAAAATTTTATTAACCTTTATTAAAGCTCACTTAGAAAAGAACTGTGGTAGTAACAGGAATATGTAGGAAAAGAGCCATCTGCAATGGTTAGCTCCTACATGCTGCACACTTCCACAGAAAAAGTACACACTCCTCAGAGCATCACACCTACAACATCCTGGCTCAAATGAAATCACCCACGGCCTCTTCCTGCTCAGGCCACTCTGGAGTGCCTGCACCGGGTCAAGTAAGGGCACAAGGAGTGCAGGGCAATGAAAAAACCTCCTAAGTACCATTTGTTGTTCTCTCAGAAGAGAACCACACTCGGCCGAGGGTGTTCCTCAACAGTGTGACACAAGGTGTGGTGTCATCGCTAACACCCAGCATTTTTAAGAGAGGACCACGGCTGCCAGGAACATGGTCTGTGCCTGAAAGGCCCAGGGCTCTAATCCACACACTTCTTTACCATCCAAGCTTCTTTTCCCCTTGTTTTCCACCCTAAATAATTGAAAGGAGATGTCTGGCTCTCAATTACTTCACTGCCAGGTTAAAAAATCTGGATTTTACAAATGAAGCTGCTGCAGCTCCACAGAATAAGGTGGCTCTGCTAGTTTAAAGGAACAGTCCCATCTCTCCTATCCTGTGTTTCCTCACATTCCTGATGATCTCCCTTATGCAAGTCCAAGTATTTCTGCACCCACATACTGGGTCACTTTCAATACAATTTTTTTTTATATGGTTCATTACACAGCCCACAAACACTTGGGCCAACACAGGGAAATTGAAATAGCAGCCAGGCAGGACTGCTTCTTTTGGCAGCACCACAAACTCAAAGCTTCCCTGAAACCAGCTTGGCATAGCCTTCAGAAGCAACAGACTTGGTGGTATTTAAGCTTTTTAACAGTACTTGCAAGCAGAAAACTAAAAAAACAAAAAAAACAAAAAAAAAAAAAAAAAAAAAAAAAAACCACCAAAAAAACCCAAAAAAACCAAACAACAACAACAAAAAAACCCCTCAAACAAAACCCTACCAAAATAAACACACAAAACCAAACACACCCAAACAACCAAGACTTAACACAGAAACCACGACTTTTTCTGAAAATTGGCTAGTCCATCACCTGTCAGTTATTGAATCACATTCAGAAAAGTTTCTTAACGAAAAAAACAACAGGATCTTTGTCTTCAATCAATTTTGGCCAGCAAGTGTGACCATCAAGCAAAAACAAGATACACAACAGAACTGGGTTTATCCCACCAGAAGCAACACATTACGGAGGAAGTGAGTGACACTGTCAGCATTTGCTATGTTTAATAAAAAAATAAAAAGGACAAGGAAAATGGTATCCATTTCCTTCTATGTATTATTTTAGGAGTCTTCACTACACTGCTGATGTTGGAGTTTTGTCAGAGTACACAGGCTGTACATACAACACATCTCTTAAGCTGTTTTACAAGTTAAACATCACATGTAAGTTTAAGACATTTTAGGACAGTTATACCCACTTACACTAGCAAAACACTCCTTCCTCTTAGCTCCATTATATTAGCTACCCTTCATTTAGAGCTATTTAGTAGTCTGTATTTCTATTCCTTAAACATTACTTGAGAGCTGTCAGGTAGATTTAAATCAAAATCTTGCTTAAGTAATTCACAAGCTGTTGCCAAAATGCGTTTTCATTCAGAGATTCAAGATTCTAAAGACGGGACGATTATACAACCATGACAACACAAATGGGAATAGGACAGTCTTCAAGAAATTCCACAGAATTTGTAATAGTTTCTCATAATACACCCACTGAAATAAAGAAAGTCAGCCTTAATGAGACAGAACTGTAAGTCTTCTATTCAGTGCTTGCACATCTGCTGTGCTTTCTTATCCACTCTCTACCTTCCCCCAATATTTTTTTTTAAATGTCCACAACTGTAGCAGTGGCACATCACACCTAAGAATAGAATGCATTTTATAGTCACTTAAACGCATCCTACTTGGATTATCATTGACTTGGACTCCTACAAATACTAAGATTCCAAGGCAAATTTGCCCAAACTATCTTGTCATGTACAAGTAAGAGGTGGGAAGCATTATTTCCCCCATTTCATATGCTGGAAATATAATGGAAACAGTAAAACATACAAAGGCACTTCCCCCCCACCCCAATTCATTAATTTCTATATAGAAAATAACACAAAATATTTGTAAATTAAGTCAAAAAACAGCATCCTAGTAACAGCAAAATCACCTCTGCAAAACCATCATATGATTGTTAGCTGTCTTTTATGTAATACTACTGGCAAACAAAACCATGTTTCTCCTCTAACTAAAAAAACAAAGAAACCGAAGTGTCTAAGGAATGTGTCCATGCACAAAAAGGAATTAGCTGCTTTTGGACACGCACTGTTTCGGACTGCCTTTGTTATTTTTGTGCGTGGGTTTTACACACTGTGTTTTCATACGCCCTTACAGCGCGGTTCCACGATCCCTGCGATCAACTACACGAATTGCTGCTGCAGAAAAGGCAATCTTCCCGCCCTCATTTGTTCCAAGGCTGACACTCTCTGAGGTGCTTGGTGGGCTGCAGCAGCGATCCGTAAGAAACTACTCCGGACAAAAGCTGCCTTTTCAGGCACATCACCTCCCATTTACCACAAAGCTGCACGAGGCCAGTGCCAGAACAATGAACGAGCCAGCAACGCGCTTTTTCAGAATACCTTCGGGAGAAACTCTCACACAAACAGAGCACTTTCTTCAGTAGCTTCCGTCACCTACCTCCTCTACCTGTAAACAAACCCCAAATGCTCTCCGGCATTCCACAAACCTTACAGCATTATCTCTCCTTGACAACCAGCCTGAATACAATCCATCCAAATATCTGCACTCTAGCTCCAAACAGCTCCCTGCTGGTTTTTTCTAGATTCCTACGATAGCTCCAAGTTTTCTGCATCCTCAATACGAACAGGCCCCTCTTCATGTTACAGTGCTCCTACCTCCTGCCCCCAGGATTCTGTCAGCCACAGGCTTCACCTGAGAAGCTGCTCCAGCAAAGCCTTGCTTTGAGAGGCAGCCAGGCTGCGAGCAGCGATTTGTGTAACACACCGAACCTCGTCCGGCCATTCCGCACGGCCTGTCACTCACCAGCAAAGCCACCAGTGGCAGGATGCAATTCCTGCTCTCCCTGCCACAAGCTCGGAGCACACCTCAGTGCCAGAGCCTCTACCCCCTGCTCATTTGCCCCACTTTTGTCCAAAACAACGTGATCACCAGAGAGGAGGGCGAGGAGGAGGGAGGAGAAAGACAAGAGCTAGACAGCATTTTCCTGCAACTCCACGCTGTTTAACCAATCCCTCCCACACCAAGAACAACTATTCTAAGTGGTATTTTTATACATTCGCATTGCTTAAGCAGTGACTACTTGCAGCGTCAGGAGCACCTTTGTTTTGCATGCCCTCACGTCTTTCTGTAGTAAAATTTAACTGCACCTTTGAGGACAAAACTTTGATCTCCGAGATAAACAACTGATGGTCTGTACTGACTTCGTAGAGGATCAACATAACACACAAAACCAGAATCTGATTTTCATAGATTTAAAGGCGAAAAGCAGGGGGTTCACAAAGCAGAGAGGAAATAACGGGAGCGATCCTGCAATGGTTGCATAGTACTTATGATCCACACCGGGAACACAATAGCCGCTTTCAGCGAGGGGCACAAAAACCACCGCGGCCCCTCACGGGGGTTTGCGGGCATCTGCAGGGAGGCGGGGGAGGCGTGGGGCACTTCAGGCACGAGCGCCTGAGCCACAGCCATGCCCGAAGGGAAGTTCCTCCGACAGCCCTGAGGGCCGACCCAGCACCGGGAAGCATCCTTCCTCTCCGACACCGTCTCCCTCTTCAGTGTCACACCCACAGGGATAACGGGGAGATTTAGCACTCCCGTAACCAGCGCTGCACAGCCACATCCCCCCGGGCCTTTCCGCCTCCCTCAGGCCGCACACCCGGGGCGGAGGCCCAATGGGGCCGGCGGACCGCCCGTTCCCCACACACCCACATCCCGCCAGCTTTCCCGGAGCCGCGGAACAGCTCCAAGGCAACTCCGCTGCCGCCTCCCACTGCCCCTTCCCCTTCTACCTTCGCTTCCCGGGGCGCCGTCCAGGCGCAGGGAGGAACGACACCGGCTCGGTGCGGCTCCCGCGGGAAGCGGCGGCCCGCGGCAGGGCGGTGGCGGCGGCCGCCGTTCCCGTTCCCGTGCCCGTTCCCGTCCCGCTGCCGTGGGCTGGCGCGGGATACTCGGGATAATCGGGATAATGGCTGCGGAGCGCCGAGGTCACGCGGCGGGGGAAGGCGGGACGGCGCGGCGCGCGAGCACCGCGCGCTCGGGGGGCGGGGCCGCGCTGCTCCCCCTCAGCCTCCCCCCGCCATCTTCCCCCCAGCCGGGGCCGCCGCCCCGCCGAAC
>VZRO01006798.1:433920-570603 GCA_013397915.1 Daphoenositta chrysoptera
GGCCTGCAGCGCATCGGCGGCCGGAGATGGCGGGGCCGCGGCGCTTTCTGCAGCGCCTTCTGCAGCAGCGCCTTCTGCAGCAGGCGGGCGGCCCTCGCTCGGGTGCGGTGCGGCAGCGCCGCGGTCGGGGAGAGCGCCCGGGAGGTTTCTGTACCACGGAAAAAGTGCAGCCGCTGACTGACGGACGGAGAGGTGCGTGTAGGCTGGCCGAGTCCTGAAAGTCACAGAATCACAGAGTATTCCGAGTTGGGAGGGGCCTGTATCGAGTCCAGCTCTTCGCCCTGCACAGGACAGCCCCAAGAATCACACCAGTTACTTGAGAGCATTGAGCAATTCGCACTGCTTGAATCTTAGGCATCTGATTTATTTTTTTAAAGGCTATTGCCTATTACTTTTTGAGGCAAGAAATAAAACCCAACCCACTACAAAAAAAAAAAAAAAAAAATAGGAAAGGACACACATGTGCCATTTTGACGTGAAAATTTTAAATTCTAGGGGCAATGACTGGGAGGCAGCCAAAAACAACTGATGCAAGGAAAAAGGCATGGAAGATGAGAAGCAGACATAATCCCTAAATGCTGGTTTGCTGTTTCATGTGTAGGTAAAGTGATGTACTGGTTTGATCTATTTATTTTGGCTATTAAGTTTTTTGAAGTGTAGCATTCTGTGGAGGCAGCAACCAACGAGTAGTTGCTGCTGAAATAAAAACAGCGTGGTTAGCTGATGAACAGTCTGACTTGGAGAGAAACAAATCCCTCTCTCCTTTTAAGGTTTTCCTTTCTGCAGGGATAGGGGTAACAGATGTGTATTTCAAGTGCAGCACACTTGCTGCAGCTTTATTTGTAACCAACAATAAGGCACTGTTAATGAACAGGTTCCTTGCTCTATGATAATGAACCTGGGAGAAAAGACAACTTGCCAGGGCTTACAAGGTTTTCAGAATGTCATGGGATTTGTCTGCATTCAGTACACCTCCTATTTCTTAATGGTTCTGAGAACTGCTCATGCAGGGACACCTTCCACTAGACCAGTTTGCTCCAAACCCCATCCAGTCTGGCCTTGAACACTTCCAGAGATGGGGCATCCACAGCTTCTCTGGGCAACCCGTGCCAGTGCCTCACCACTCTCACAATAAAAATTTCTTCATAATACCTAAACTAAACCTACCCTCTTTCAGTTTACAGCCATTGCCCCTTGTCCTGTCACTACATGCCCTTGTAAAAAGTCACTTTCTGCCCCCCTTGTATCCCCCCACCCATAGTTACTGGTAGTAGTGCTGTACAATCTCCTCCTCAGAGCTCTCTCATCTCCTGAGTGAACTACCCCAGCTCTCTCAGCCTGGCCTCGTAGGAGAGGAGCTCCAGCCCTCTGGGACGTGCCTCTGGACTTGCTGGGACAGATCCATGTCCCTGTGGTGTTGGGGCCCAGAGCTGGACACAGCACTGCAGGTGGGTCTCACCAGAGGGGAGCAGAGGGACAGAATCCCCTCCCTGGCCCTGCTGCCAGCACTGCTCTGGACACAGCCCAGGATAGAAGTGGCTTTCTGTACTGTGAGCTCACATCTGCCTCATGTCCAGCCTCTCGTCCATCAGCACCCCCAGGTTCTTCTCCTCAGGGCTGCTCTCGATCCATGCTCTCCCAGCCTGTGCTTGTGCTTGGGATTGTCCCAATCCAGGTGTAGAACCTTGCACTTGGCCCTGTTGAAATTCGTGAGGTTCATGCAAGCCCCCCTCAAGCCTGTCCTGGTCCCTCTGGATGGCATCCCTTCCCTCCAGTGTGTTGACCACACTGCTCAACTTGGTGGTGTTGGCAAACTTGTTGAGGGTGCACTCAATCCCACTGGCACCAGCAAGGATTTGTTGGACATAAGCCAAAATAAGATACATGGGGATGTATCTGACAGAAAGACTTCTACTCTCAGTTCCCTATTGACAACATACTATGTGTTTTTTTATGGAAAAAAACAAACTACAATGTGAAACTTTTTGAAAACACTTTGTAAGGTTTTGGCAAATATATTTGCCTAATGACAAATAATGCAAGTTCTTTTAGAGTTTTGTTCACTTCTTGTCTTGCCAAACGTGACGTTTGAGCTATGGGCTGTGTGATTCTTCAGTGGAGCCCCTTGGTAGCAAAAGCATCAGGACATGTACCTGTGCTTTGAAACACATCAAACCAGTGTTTTTCTAAAGGTGTTCATATGAAACACAGCCTGACAGGTCTCCCTCTCCTCTGATTCCATGACTTTATGTGGTAAATTACCTTGTAAAATTTGACTTTCTTTTTATACAATTTATTCAAACCTCTGAGGTATGTAGGCACCTCTGAGCTGTGAGACACACTATCTTTTGCTACAAAGCAATGAAAAATACCAAAAATAAATCATTTTACGTGCTTATTGTTATCATAGGAGACAGTAGCTCTGAACATGACACAAACTGCTGCTTTGAGTACAGCAATAGTCCAGAAAATTTACAACAAAGTATGAAGCTCAAGACAATGGGAAAATAGAGAAAGACAAAGCAGCACAATAATACTGTGTCATCAGTGGCCCTAGCCAGACTCCTGGTGACTGCTACCAGGTGTTCTCACTATTCAGTGAGTCTGCTGAGTAGTTGTGCATCTTGTGAGCACTTACACAGAAAGGAGGAATCGGTAGGAAAGTCCATGGTTGATAGTCAGCAGTGAAATTGGATTGTCCCTTCAGGGAATGCCACTCCTAAGAGTTACAAAGTGGTAATGTAATCTCAGTTCCCAAGGATTTATTAGGAATGAAGAAACCCAGAGTGAGGTTGTCTTTAATCTCTTCAAAAGCTGGAGCACAGGCTTGCACAAGTCAGTGGTTGTATTTTACCTTCTTTGGCCTGGTTCTTTACGTGCAGCTGGTGCTTTACAACAGAGATTCACATCTATAGCAGCTGCTTTTCCTTTTAAAACCTTGTTCAGTTTTACAACCCCTTTGAATGGATTTTGTCAATCTGTGAGTGGGACAAGGCTCAAGGGAGCTGTGCAAAGGAATGCTTCAGTAGATGGCACTCTCCCTCTGAAGGAGGATGGGCAAATACCTCAGCCAAGGAATTAGATGCAGTGAGAACAACTTCCTTCACACTCTACAGAAATTGCAGTGAATGCCCACAAAGCTCTGCAATGAAGTAACCCCTGGCAGATTTTCACAAATCTGGATCTATCAAGTCCTCATATCTGGCTTCCTCCCTGCTTGAATGACTGTAGTCTGTTTATGTTCAGCTGAATTCCTCCTGAATTCATGATAGTGAATATTTACACATACACACACACACACACATACACTTGTGTGTATTTTTTAATATATATTATATGTATTTTGTATATATACACATATATATGTGTATAAGTATGTATGTGTATATGTGTATATATATATTATATATATATATATAAAAGAGCTCAGTAGTAATGTAAGTTGCACACATTAGACTCAGAGTTTACAATTGTTCTGCTTTCCCAATTATTTTTTTCAAATTCTGTATTTTATTCTACTATTCTATTAATGGTAGGTCCATTTTGGGAACATAAATCCTTCAGTTTGTTGATAGTTTTCTGTTGGTATTTTATAGTCACAAGATTTCATAGATCCAGTTTAAAGAACACTGAATTAGTACAAGTGAGGAGGCCTCAACTGCAGGTGTGGGGACAATAAAGACCTGCTAGGCATTAGGGAACCTTTTGAATCACATCTGTTGCTAAACAAGCAGTAATGCACAGCCATTGTACATATTTCTAAACTGTACAGTGCTTTCCTCACCCTTGAACAGGAAGGTGAGAGAAGAGTGTGAAAGAAATGTGTATAAGACGAAGTTGCAATAAAGAAATTACATGGGACAAATTTATAAAATGCAAATTTAATTAGTTCAATTTCTTAGAGTTTTGGATTCTTGAGTAACCAGCATTGTGTATATTCTTTCCATTTTCTGCTTTTTAAACATTTAACTATCTGTTTTCTTATTTGACTGGCACACAAGTCAGACTACATAAGTTCTCAATCACTGCCTCTCCCCTACACTTTGCAAAAATCATTTTTCCATCGATTAAAACCACAGGGATAACAGTACTTCTAAAACCCAGAACCCAGAGCTAGAATTTTGCTACCATAGCTCAAACACTGTTTTTTCCCCCAATATTTATGTCAGAGCCTGAGGGTGCTTGGGGGCCTGTTAGCATGAAGAGACCCTAGGTCATGTACGAAAGAGGAGTAGAAAGTGTATTTGTGTATGTCTCCAGTGCCAAGTCAACTTCTGAGCAACCAAACGTTCTGCACCGTTTTAAACTGGATAAAGGAATTTCTGTTACAAGAAGCAGTTCAAGCAGTGGCATGCTGCATGAGCAAAATGGTAGATGAATAAGTATATTTTTTTACATTTTCTGTTTTTGATTCAAAACAAAAAAACCCTACTGTGAGTGTTAGATGCTTAAGGGACTGTGCCCAAAAGCAGTATTTTCTGTCATTTGCAGAGAAGCTACACAGCAGATTAAATGCTGGAGCAGTGGAAGCTTTCTGTTGAAAGTACTGTTTAGCTACAGCATTCATCTATTTTTTTGGCAAATGGATTTAAAATTCCAGATGCATTTTATACAGAATTCCAAACAGCCTTCACACGGTAAGGTTACTCCCTGAAAGTCTCTTTTGCAAACAAACAGAATGAAAATGGTTTGGAGAGGCTTTTTTTAACACGGTACAAAGGGGCAGATTTAATTTTTTTTTTTTTTTTTTTTTTGAGAACAGCATCAGGATGTGGACTGTGGGACATTGACTATTTGAAACGTGTTCTGTACAAGAATAAAACCAAAAACGGTTTAACATTATCACGGTACTATTATTTTTTTCCTCTTCTGCAGACTTAAGCTGACATTTTATTCAATTAGATAAGGAAACTTATCAAGGTCATGAAACCAATCAAAAACATTGGATTTATACTTTCAGCCTTTACAGCAGGTGTTGTGATTTCAGAGTATGTTTGAAGATCCACAAACCAGCCTTCTACACTGACTTTCAAGTAGTTGTTTGAAATCCAAGAACAATTTCCTGCCTGAGTCATCAAACTAGGTATAAGGACACCTGAGTTTTATGCCTTCAGGCAAATTATAGCCTCATGATTAGGTTTCATGCACTTCTTTAACTCCCACTTATCTAAAACAGAGTTGAAAGAGCTCAGCACCTCTGAAACTCGTTTTTAAACCATTTTGGGAATATCTTCTTTACAGATATGGTGGAAAGCTCTTTTAGTGTTCACAATACATTTTGAAATGTTTAGTAAGAACATTACAGAAATGCAGTCATTACTAGCAAATATTTCATTGAAACAGTCTTGATGTTTTCTCATTTCAGTGCAGTACAGTTCAAGTACTTTTACTTTTTCAAGTACCTTTAAAGAATCTCACAATTAAACATTACAGTTCCTTAGACAGAATAGAGCAAGAGACAGAAGGAGCATTCGATGGATAACAGGCTTTTAGTAGGAAAGCTGAAGGGTGGAAGATGATGAGAAAAGGTGAAGAGCAGGTGGTGGCAGAAGTGGGACCTGGCAATCACATGGGTTCCCTGTGCTTTGGAAGACCCCTACTGAAAGGATCCAGAAAACATGGTGAGAAAATAGAAATACTAGCCCCACTTTAATAATATTAAGAAGCTAGACAGAGATAAGAGCTCAATGGGTTTGCAGAGCTGGTCAAGGAAGTAGCCAGAAAAATCAAAGTCCCAATTCTTTGTAATGAATTGCATTATGTGTTAGAGGTCTCATATGTTTTGGTTTACCAGTGTAGGTAGGCTTATTTGTGACAAGTGGTATTTGTGTTTAGGAAAATTACATCAAGAGAAAAAAACAGCAGCTGTTGGACAGACCAGAGAGATTTGGGTCAGCCTGTTCATGGGTGTTTGGACGTGGGTGCAGAACAAAGGTTGATTTTCAAACATGATTTATTTAGAAAATAAGGATTTATTAAAGGACAGAGGCTAAAACTTACCAATAAATGTATCAAATGCAATGGTTAGAATAAATCCACCAAATCTGTGAATAAGAAGTTAATAAAAGTGGTCAACATTCAGCAGACCCATACCTACAGGATCCCTAATTAAGGTGACCATGAATCAAAACAGTTTTTACTGGAATCCTCAATATTACAAATATCACTTCATGCTGCAAGAATTAAACCAGGGTTATTTGTAAAACTGTTCAGCCAAGGGTGGACACACGCACCAGGCTGGTGAAGTAAGCAAAAGGAGAACTGATCCTTTTCCTACCTTTTTATGAAAACCACAGATAATTTTTGCATCCTCCCATTGCTAGCTCATCCAGCCCACTCTGCAGGACTTGCTTGACAGGAGGAAAACAGTGCTAAATTCGTTTGGCCACTCTTCTTATTTTTTTTTTCTGTTTTCTATTCTTGCTGGTTTGCAAAGTGTCAGGTGGCTGAGTTATGAGTTGTTTGTCCAACAGCTCCTTTGTTCTGATCTGTGCTTCAGCAAAAACTGGAAAAACCTGTTCACCTGCTCTGTTTTTTTTTTTTTAATCTTCCTCTCTCCAATTGGTAGCTGCAGCTTGTACACATGCAGACAAGGTGGTGCCTACCTTTCATGTGGAAAGCTGCCTTACAAAAACTGAGGTTGCATTTTCCATTATCCCATTATAGTTTTTCTAGCCTCATACGGACTTTGGTGGATGCTCCATTACCTAAACTCCATTTGTTCTCCACGAAATGTGTTTAGGTCATTATTTTATTTTTCTTCGAGCAAAGGGAAGGTGTTTGAGTGTATCTCCAGTGCACTCCTTTTAAATAATAATTTATGAACTCTAGGAGATCTGCAGAAACCAGCCTTGCGAAATGTAGCTTTTTGGACACAGAAGCTTGTCTGCCTTACAGCAGCTGCACGTGGTGTGGTGTTAGTATCTGTGAGACAGAAACTTTTCTTCCATCTTCTTCCTTTTCTTCTTGCTTTGTGCTGCTGCTGGAACAAGAATGGGTCAGCTGTGTGGGCGATGCATGCAGCTCCTGCGGGACTTCGTGGGCTTTGTTCAGAGAATGTCCTCTGACTTGGTGCAAGGCATCAAGGAATGCTTAACTCTGATAAGCAAATGTTCCTGCTTAAAACAAAAGAGCTCTAAAAACAGTCAGCTGTACAAACCCATCCTGCAGCCTCATGAGAGGGTGACAGCACAGGAGTTTCTGCAGCATATTGAAACAGGTAAGAGGAGTTGTCTTTTTCTAAAGCATTGTGAAAAAGCAAGGAGATTGATTTTGTGGGTTGACACAGGTTGCTGGCTGATCTGCTCTGCCAGAGTGTTGAGCAGCTTGGTGATGATGAGGAAAGACCAGAGCTACAGAGCATTTTCTTTGTGTACAGGACACCAAGGGCTCAAGTGGTGCAACAGTTGGATCTAGGTAGAAATGGTCAGTCACTCTCTTGCTCTGCCACCACTGTTAATACATAACCCATGTAAATGTGTTTCATAAAAGGGAGTCCTTTTAGAAATTAAAGTTACTTTTTTGAACTCAGTCAAAAGGAACTGACCAAGCTGGACACAGGCTTTGCTAAGACTGGATGCTGAGCTGTGAGCAGGCAGATCACAGTGTGATGTGCACAGTTGTGCACTCTGTGTTGGCTGAATGCTTGGACTTACGCTAGGAGTGTCTGGGCTATACATGGGGAAGAGCAAAGTCACCCTGGGACAATCTCAGAATTCCAAGCAACTGTGCTTTTGGGCGAATATTTTAGACATCAGTCCTAATCACAGTCATGGGATTCTGCTTGAATCAAAGTAGATCCGTAACTCTTTCATCTATCTCCTTTGCTTTACAGGTTTATCTACCTAATTCTCCTGTTTTTCTATTTGTGATGTCCTCTTTGTCCTGTCCTAGGATACAATATCAATAGGAAAACTTGATTTTTTATTTCACTCCTGCAGTCATCTTGGATGAGTGTATTTTGTTGGTTGTCCAATCTAAAACCAGTCCTCATCTCAAGATAAGAGATTGTTGCTTGCTTGGTTTTGCTTTGTCTCACAACTAATTGGGTAAATAGCTTTATGTTTAGCAGCTTTGGGCTAAAACTACTACACAAAATTGCATAGGCTCCTACTTTCATTTGTGTGAAGGGTGTGGAATTACTATTTCTTTATTTACCTCTTTGGGAACATGAAACAATCTTGTGAGGGGAACCAGAAGAGACATTTTTCCTTGGTGTGACATGGTTAATGCTGTTTGAAATTATCTGTCATGGAACAACCTTTGGACTAATTGCAGTGGTGCTGGTTGTTGGGAACATGTGTGAATTAACCTCAGCTGGTGTTAGCTGGTGTCATTATCCAATGAGGGTGGTGGGTCGTGTGCTGCTGATAAGGTTCACTGATTGTTGCACCTTTAGCACTGGTTAAATCCTGACATTCATATCCAGAATAGGGAGATAGTGGAGATCTTCCAGAGCTGAACTTTTTCTTCCAAAGGCTAGCATGCTCCTGACTCTACAGGAGTCTGTCTTGGCAGTACCCCAGCTCAGTTGAAGGATGAGGTGTAATGAAGGGGAGGCCAGAACGGCCCCTTGTAGCAGCCACTGGCGCTCCCTGAAATGACTTAAGTGGATGTTTTCTTTAAGATCCTTTCCTCTCTGAGATCAGTCTTCAAAAGTCTGGTCTGTCTTGGATCCCTGGGAGTTGGATGGAGTACAGCAGCAGGAAGCCTTGAGCTTCTCTGGCAGCAGTGCACAGGGGACATTGTGGGCTCTCAGGGAGGTCCCACTGCCCACGACACACACACAGCACCCAGGAAACAGAACCAAGGTTAATTCTCTGAGTGGCCAAATTTTACTGCCTTGGCAAATGGAGGCAGGGAAGCCTCACAAAGAGAACCAAGACACGTCCCTCTTACTTTAACACTCACCTGTGTCTTTTGTTCCAAGAGGGATCGAGCCTATCCTCAGTTCTGACCAAAATATAATAAGCAAGAAGATAGTGTTTGGACAATTTGGGTGCAAGGAGAGACCTCATGGTTGATCATCACACTCATCTGTTAGCCAGGGCAGCAAATTTTCATATTTTAAGCAAGTGAAGATTTTGAGTGGTTTCAGCTTTATCACTCTTCCAAACAAAACCACAGATATGTGGAAGAATCAGATAGATTCAGGTTCAGATAGTGAAAGGAACAGAACTAAACCACATGAAGAGATTTTTGTTTGTTTTCTCTAAAACCTTGCACACACAGCCAAGTCCTTCTCTTTGTGTGTATTACTAATTATTAAACAAAATTGATCTTTATAGGAAGCAGTTCTGTGAAGCTCACTTACCTAATCCTGAAGGCAGGAGTTTGCTAGTCTTGACATGTCAGCAGCTTCTAATGGCTGGGTATATTGGCTGTGTTTTGCACTGAGGCATGAAAGCTCATGCCCCTCACATCCCTCACATTTCTTCGTCCCATGGGAGGTAAAGCAGCTAGATATTTTTCATAGATATATTTCAATCATTAATGCACAGCTGTAATCTATTGCCTGAAAATATATCTTATAATTGTGTGCTCCATGAAAGAATCATATACTACATTTTTAACTCTGTTCATTGGTTCAATGTCCCTTTCATTTTCCCCTCTGCTGCTCCATTCCACATATTATGTTATATGGTGACTTACAGAAGTCATGCATGACTGCTATTGCATGGTGACTGTTGTTGAACATCTGGTTTATTCATAGGGGAGCTATCATACTCAAGAACAGGTAGACTCATGCTAGAAATTTGAGCCTGAGGCAAGCCCATTTACAGTCCATGTTGCTATTCCCTTAAATCCTTTATTTCAATACCCAAGACAGGAAACACAGTGAACTTCAGAGGTGGTAAATTAGAAATATATACTCTTTCTATAGTTCTTAACTAAGAACACTGTGTTCAGTAGATATATTTTAATGAAGATTCAGAAAAAGATAAAGATTTTTATGAAAAACAAGAACACCTGCATTTATATTACATAGCATAAAAGTGTCTAAAGGTTATAATTTATCTCGTTTCCAAGCACTAGCTTTGTGAGCTTTACAAGAGGCATTGCCATGGACAGGTTATTCCCAGTTCATCTATTGCTTCTGCCCATGGAAACATGAATAAAGATAGATGGGCTTTATAGAGTTGTTGTAGTACAAAAATCCTCACGTGTTTGGTTGGCTGTAAATTTTAATTTCTTTTCGTAAACTAACCCTTTTCAGATGTAATTGAACCTGTGTTGTCATTTTATGTCTTCAGATTTTGAAATGTTTCCACTTGGAAAGGACCCTCTGGAAGCCTTGAGGACCTTATCCTTTTCAGAAAACCCAGGTTTACAGCAGTCAGCTGCCCTCTATTACTTGCATATGAGTCAGCACAGTAAGTTATCTCAGTACATTAGAAAATTTTCATGTAATTAGAAATAATTGTTTCAAACTGTGAAACTCCTTTTTAATTCATTAAGCAAGTTTTTCTTTTTTTTTGCTTTCATGCTATGTTGTTTGCCAAGGAAGATGGAAAACTGTCATTGCCATGTAGGCAGAGTCAGTTCTGGGTTCTGCTATAAGGAGATCTCTCTCATGATTATAAAAGACTGTTATTTATGAAATTATTATACTTCTGTAAAACTAAGCAGAAGAATAACAAAGTATTTCAAGTCAGTGTGTACTGAATCTCCTGGAAGCAACACAGTCAAATATGGTGAAAGGAAATGGACATAGTGACCAGTTAATGTTTTATATTATATACTTTTTGAAAGAGGAGAAAGCTCTAGAGGCCAGATTGTAGTGAAGATTTATGAGAAACGTTCTTCTTTGTTCCAGCTATTCTGTGGGAGCACTTGGCACCTGAGGTAATTTGTTAATGGTTAGGAGTCAGCTAGATACCCCAAATAAAATACCAGCAAGAGTTTGGATTCTACAAAAAGGTAGAAATACTAGCAACAAGCAGGTTACAATTTATTTATCTATTTGTTTATTTAAATATTACTTCAAAGAAAATATTTTGTCACTTGGCATGATACCTTTATCCCATGTATTTTTTGCTGGATAAAAAATGCAGGTAGCCACAACACAAGGACCTGCTGTGAGGCAGAATGACTTGTTTAGTAGCAAGGCACACTGCTTCCCTTCCCATGATGTTTTTGAAGTATTTGATTATTCAAAACCTCTTCAGGAAACTTGCCCTGTTTGCTAATAGAATTGGAATTTCAATGAAGGTGATCACCACTCAGCCTGTCTGTGGGAGCACCTGAGGCTTAAGTCCATCACGAGAAAAATGTGACTGTGGTGAGCAATGGAACTCATGAATATTTCCTCTCATTCTTGCAGTGAGCATCCCCCTACCTGTGGAGCATCTGGAGCCCTTCTATGCCTTACTACGTTCTGCTGACCTGGAGGTGCAGCAGATGTCTTCCCTATCCCTTGTCAACTTCTTGCTGGAAGGAAATAGTGAGTAATTACCAACACATCTCTCTTCAGGTGAAGAAGAATCTCTTCAGCCAGACTCAGACAGAAGGAGGGCACGCCTACACAAATCCAGATTCCCTTTTTTTTGCTCCTGATAGGACAAATGTGAGACTATTTCTGACTGCAAGCTACATAGCTTCTGGTGGCACCAAAAGATCTATCAGATCCCTCCAGCTAGATAATACCATGTGGCAAGAGTTTTTGGATCTGTGTGCAAAGGCTGGTAAATTATTCTCAGACCAGTGGGGAAATCCTATTCTCATTCTTGGATCTACAGCCAATAGTTTCCCTTTCAAACAACAGATACAGCCCTTAAAAATAAATTCTATGTATGAGACTGTGCTCATTTTCTGGTTATTTATGAAGTGGACCTTAGTCTTAAATTGCTTGCAGAGAAAAAAAAAAAAGAAGTTTAAACGTTTAGTAGATTCACTTGCTTCTGTAACTAAAGGGGAAAATAGATTTGAGATAGAATCTGGGAGATGTGGAAGACAAACTTCCCCATAAAGTTTATGTTGATAGACAGGGCATGAACACACCACATCTCATCAACAGAGTCCTTGTTGCATCTACTCCTGCACTCCTTGGCACCTGGGCCACAACAACTATTCCATCCCACAGTCCCCTAACAGCAGAAGACAGGGTCAGTCTTCAGCAAAGCTTAGTTGTCATTGCTTTCTTTTTTTAAGGATTTTGCTGCAAATAATATCATGTCACTATTTACAAAGACAAAATAATATTTAAAGGCTAGACCTCAGAAGAAAAATAAAAAGCAGGGGGAGTGCTGAGTAAATTGTGAACCTGTTGAAAAGCTGCAGTTGCTCTTTCCAAAATTAACCTTATTTGGGACTTTCTGGCCTAAAACCTCCAAACATGTCTTACACTCTTTCATGTGTCTGAAGAGGAATGAAGCAAACCAAGCTAGGGACTGAGAGTGGCTTTCAGGCTGTTTCCATCTATGGTCTATTTTCTGTTATCATAATGTAGATCTCCAAAGCAGTCAACGAATGATGTATTCTTTCCACAAAATCACTAACTGTTTACTTTTCTATTTGTCCATTTTTTTCTTGAATTTATGGATAGTTGACAAAGAATTAGTTGTCCAAATGGGTTTACTTGAGCCAATTCTGGATCTGCTTGAGTCAGAGGATCCCACTGTCCAGTGTAATTCCTGTGCCTGTGTCATGACTTTGGCTGTTTCAGGTGAGTGTTCTCTTTGCCTTTATCCTCTGCAGTGAATTCATTCAATTCTTCCATCTTATTTTAAGATGAAACAACCTATTTGCAATTGGTTTAAGAGTCCTAAGATGCAGCAGCAAGTTTTGGTATTCCCACATCATAAATTCAACCTCTTGACATTCCAGTTATTTTTCTCAGTGTTTCTGACCTTCATGCTCTTATGATTACAAACCTTTTCCTGATTTACATCCTAAATGTATTCATGACCAGCTTATCTTAATTAATGTCTGCATTGGCTTTTGCTTCAGCAGTTCTGTCTCTCTGATGTCTAGGCTGATGAGGTTCCTTCATTTTACTAGACCGAGAAAGCCAAGCTCTTTTAAGACTCCTCTTGTAAGTGAGGCTCTCCATTCATCTTCAGAGTCCTTCTGGGTGTAAATTATATGTTCTGGGAATGGAACACAGCATTTGCATGTGCTGTATCATGATACCACAGGCCTCAGGCATTGTCACAGTCCCAAGATACAGACAAATGCTGCAGGAATTCCCTTTTGGATTCATGTCTTCTGAAAGAGAAGTCACCAGAAATGTGCAGTATTTCAGCTGGGGTCTCTCCTGTGTGTTTTATTGTGGCACATAGGGAAATATGTTTTTTGGTACATTTTATGGTAACACTTGCAGATTTGGTGATTGTGCTATGGTGATGTTGTCATCCTACAGCTGACTTAATCACTTAGTCTTGCTCCTCCTCTGCTGCTATTTCCAGCAGACACCAAGTAGTCAAGGCTCTACCACAAATGTTTCCAAGTGCATATCCCTGCATTTTGTACAAGTTTCATTTTGTTTCTGTTGCTTCAGTCTTCTAACTTGTCTGTTATTTATAAAATTTTCTGGTCCTCTGCTGCATTGACAGTTCTACATTCACATGTTTGTATTAGCTTTCTGGTTTAAAATAAGTACAGACCAGCCCTCATGAAACTCCATTTGTAGTCTCATTGTAGGTGGTCTTTCCCATTCAGCAAAACTTGCTGCCAGCTTGCTTTCAGTCAGTTTGTTACCCATCATGTACTACTTGCATTTGTCATTAACTTCTGCTTAACTATGCATATTTCATATAGTGATATTAATATTTTCCTGGTGTCCAGACAGGTTAGTTCAGCCACAGTTACCAAAAGAAAGGTTATCATTCTAGTCTGTCTTATTCTACCATGTGCAAACTTGTACTTCTACAATACAAATTGAGTACAAGTCTGTAGAAAAGCCATGAATAACATTTATTTCCCTCCCTGTAGTATTTATTCTGCCAGCTTCCCTCTCCAGCATGACAAGTTGCAGTCTGATGTCCCAGAAGGCCAAGGGGGGCACGATGAAAGTGTTAATTTCTCATTTAAGTATTTATGTTGCAAAGGGGGAGTGAATAAGCAAGATCCAACCACGTGAAAATGCTGATTTGCATTTTATCCCACCTTTTTGTTTTATTTTCAGGTTTTTAAACACTTTGCCCTTAGGACCTTATTTTTAAGCATTGTATATTATTACAGTCGGGTTAAGAATTCTACATACTAAATTACTTTGTGTGGAATGCAAATTGCCTCATTTAAATGTCTTAATTAGGCATGGCATCACTAAAATTTTAGGTACCTGGCACTAGAAGGACTTTCTTTGTGTAGGGTCAGTGAAGTTAAGCCCTTGAAGATTTATAGAGAGATGTCTTTTCACCTGTTTTAAAGAGTCCACAGAAAAAGCAGCTTGTTTGGGCACCTAAGGATGTTACTTAGTCCTGAAGACACTCTTGCCCTTCTCGATGTCTTTAACCTGGAATATAGGGAACACTCAGCTACTCCAGATCCAGTCCCCCTTCATTCCCTGTGGTCTTCTAATGCCTTTGCACCCTCCCTTAAGTGCCAATGTCCTTCTGAGCACAAGTACTCCAAATTAAGCACTCAAGGAGCTTTCAAAGCTGAACATAGAGGTAGGCAGTCCTGCATAGGCTGGGTTGCTGCCTGGAAATCAGTGTTGAGGATCTCTGTCCCAGTTTAACCAGGATTTAAATGGGCTGGATCCATTTATTTGTTTTTCAGACTATATTTAGCTACCACAGCAATGAGACTAAAGCAAGAAGCAATTCTCCGGGGTTTATTTTAATTTTAACTCACAGACTCTGGTATTTTTAAGTGTCTGCTTGAAAAAAGTATCCTGTTCAGTCATATCCTTCAAGATAGCCATTTATGCAAAAAAGATAAATAGGGAAGCACAACCAAGTTAGGAAGATACTTAGATAGCTTTAAGGTGACTAAAATTCTGCATCTAAGAATGGTCTCAATTCTGCTGCAATGAGCATGCAAGACTATGTACAGAATGAAACTGTTTAGCAGTGTTACTGCAGGTCATGTGAAAACTGGGTTGTCTTCCTGCTGCAATAGGGAGCTGAAAATAGGAAGAGGAAACCAACCCATTCAGATGAAAATTATTTGAAGATTAGTGTGTTCCAACACCAGCATTTGTCCATGCATCAAAAGGACAGATGCATATTTCCAATTATCTGCAGCTTTTCAATCAGTGAGTGAAAGTAATCAGTTCTGGGATAAGAACTCGGAGTATTTCAGAACAGAACTAAATGTTCACAGCTTCAGGGTTTAGGGGGGCCTGAACATCTGCTTTAAGCTAAAACAAGGAGGATGCACTGACTGTAAAGCACATTCAAAGTTGTTCTGACAGGGAAATTTTTAAGCACACAAATGTCAGAGAGTGGAAAGAAAAAATTGATAAATTAGTGAGTTATTCAAACACAGCTTGAGTAGATGTTGGTTTTTTTCACTTTAGAGTAGCATCTGAACACATGGTTTCCTTCCAAAAGCATTCCAAGGGGCATCAGTGGTTGCAGTGGCATCAGTGGAGGGACTGCATTATTTTAAGATAAACAGGTGGTCCAGGAGAGAAACATCATCTATCCTGCCACATATCTCACAGAGATGGTAATAGAGTTACACATCTTGGTGAGACAGATTTCCCCATCCAGTCTGTCATCATAAACTGGCAAAACAAATGTTCAGCCTGAATATCTGATAGAAGAAAGAATTTGCCCAAGTTTTGTCCAGATGTTCATAATCCCTTTTCTCAAATGTAAGGTTCTTTTCCACATTCACAAACATTCATGGAGTGTATTGTGTACAAGAATAAAGGAAGCAGTGATATCTGAATTCTTAATCTTTTTACCTCTTTTTTACTCAGCAGAGTAGTTTGCATCACACCAGACTGGTTTCCATCAGTTGGAGCTGTACAAAAGACTTTCTGCTTCTACTGAGGGAAACAAAAGAACGATATGTAGGCAGATTAGATTAGAGAAAGGCTTGTCTACCAAAGAGACTCGAATGTTTCACCAGAATAATAGCTTTCCCCATGGAAAAGCTATTTTTAAATACATTACTCTTCCCAGAACAAATAATTTTCTCAATTTTTTTCCAGAATAAAAGTTACTTACTTGAGTATATATTTATAGGAAGACAGAAAATTACTTGCCCTGGAATATTAAACTGATACTATCTGAACTGTACTTGAATAAATATCCTAGATAAACTGTTTATGTCAATTTCCCACTGGATAGGCTCCAGGTGTAAAACTAACAGCTTTGTTCTCATAACTCTCTAAGTTAGCACCTGAAGCCTTGATGTCGTCCAAATACTTTTTTTTTTTTTGCTCTGTCTGCTTCATGTGTCTCTCAGCAAATTTCCACAGACTGGCCATTGTTTGAACTGTCTATAAATATTGTTAATTTTACAGCATTAAGTACTATAGCTTTTCTTTTATCCACCAGTTTTTCATCCAAGAGTCTTAAGGGATTCTGCAGATCTTTTTTGAGATCTCCTTGTACACCAGGATATTGATTACCACTGTACAACTTAGTACATTGCCATGCAAGGAACCACCACTAAATCAGAGAAGCATCATCTTTTCAACTTCCAATATTTAAATCAAATTCTGTCTTTGGAAGCCTCTGCCTGCTTTATAGCTGTCAAGTGAATGACACGGGGACATTCCAAAAGAGAAACTGGCCCTGAATATACCCTACTAAATTAATTAAACCTTACCTGCAGTTAATGATGTAGCTTTTGGTTATCACACTGTGAATAGCTTGATCAGACATACCAAGGATAAGAAGCAAGTACAACACACTGTTGACCAGTTTAAAGGGACTTAAGGATCTTTTAATTATCCTAGTCACAAACCAAAAGCCTGGAACCAGATGTGATTTATGGCTAATCCAGAAGTCGTGAGCTGGTTTCTTTCCTGTTAAACTCTCTGAATTTTTAACAGTTTCCTTTGAGCATGCAGAGAAATCAGAGAAGGGGACACCAAAGAACTAGTCCTGCTAGTTGTCCTGCTTGTGGCTCAGAGTAAGGTGGCAGTAAGTATTTCTTTCTTTCTCTGATTCTTTTCTCCAGAGTCCAACCAAGAGGCCATTGGTGCTGCCAGAGGAGTTACACCCCTCCTGTCTCTTGCCAAGTCCTATGATCCCAGAGTCCAGCAAAATGCAGCTGGTGCTATTCTGAACCTCACACAATCAGGTACTTCCAGACTAATGGTTTACCTAAACTGCCAAAAGAAAACTCACTGATAGAAATATAATCCAAAAGGGTTAAGGCAAGAATAAAAGCATAGCTGAGCAACAAGTTATTTCCTCTGCATATGGCATTCATGTTGGTACTACAGGTTGATGATTTAGGTTTAGCAGATACAGGTCCTTTTTTGCCTAGTAGCAAAACAGAAAGGCTTGATTTTCAACTCCAAGGGGCTAGTGTATGAATATTTAAATAGTCAGTCAAAGAAATAAAAAAAAAAAAAAAACACCCCAAAACATTTGTTAAAGAAATAACTTGGCCTAAAAAGTTAGCAGCACGTTTGGTGTACTTTAAAGCAATGTCAGAAACTTACCCAACAAGGTCGAGCTTTAGCAACTTTTGCTTGTTCTGACTAACTCAGTGCTGGAATATGCTAAGTATAACTATCATGGGTCAGACATTAAAAGCTCCTGGAATATCTGCCAACAGCTTTATCAAAAGCAGTACTTGGTCCTCTGCAATTATATGTAGAATACCATAATTAACTCTGAAACAAACCAGCATTAAATCTCACCTACCAAGACGATACCATTACTCCACAGAGCTAAATGGTAAAGTCATGAGTAACATCTCTGAACTCTGTATTGTGGAAGGAAACAGTTGGCAAGAACTTATACAGTTGGCTGTTACATTTCTGGTATTATTCAGAATATTTTAAATAATTTGTTTTTGAAACACAGAAGTCATAGTGATGATCATACCTGAGGCTTTTCAGCTTCAGCAATTCAGATTTCTCCAGCAATTCAGATTCTCAGAGCAGTTTTTAGCATAAAACCATCAAAAGCTTAATCAGACAGCCTGCTAGTCTTTTTGCTAAAATATCTGCATACTGCTGCATTACACAAGCTCTAAATTATCTACTCTCCAGTCACACTGACTGGCATATATTTGGACAACAGCAGCACTCTTTAGAACCCAAGGACTGTGCACATCCCTTTTGAATGGTGCATCCATATAAGACAGAGGGAAGGAGGAAGACACTTTCACTTTTTCTTTTTAATGGCAGAGAAAATCCAACAAGTCCTGTGCAAGGAAGGAGCCCTACCAGTTCTTGCCTTGCTGCTGGAATCTCCTGACTCAGAAGTCCAGGTATGACTAGAATAGGTCAGATTTTAAAACAGTAACATTGTGACTGTATAAGGAGAGCACAAACCACAATATACAGAAAGGGAAATAGGGAGAGGAGGAAAGGTTTCTTTAGTGAAGTGGAGAAACCTGTGAAAGCATCTTGGTGAAACTCAGCTCATTCAAATAATGTATATTAAAAGACTCAATTTGTCTACCTCCACAGGAGAAAGTTTATGACATGAAACTTTGTCTGCCAGCACAAATTAATGCATGCACAGGGTTGTTATGTGGCTACCTTCTTGTGTCTTTCAGATCATCAGACAAGTTGCAGATAGGTCTCTTCCTCTGGGTTTTGGTCTTTGTATGGTTTTGGGGGTCTTTTTTACATCCTAACTTTGATCTTCCTCTCTAAGCAATATTACTAAGTATTCTGAGAAGACATAACTTGAAAAGAATCTTTTTCTTGTTGTTTTAAATATCTGTAACTCTTCCTGTTTTTTGCCTATCAAAGACACCTCTTTGAAATTCTTTACACTCAGCAGATAGCTCTTCTTAATGCAAAAATATGCTGATAAATAAACTATGAATCAGAGTTGTAAGCCTTACACTGCTTGTTTGTTCATTCAGTCCTTTGAGTAGCACGGAATTGTTTTCTCCATCATTTTAATTATCCCTATTCTTTTTTTTTTTTTTAATATATGAAGGAATGGACCCTCTGGAATTGCTTTCTGAAACTATTTCAGCATTTTTAGATTTCTCTGAGATTCACCTTAAAATTTCCATCTCTGTAGCTCAACCTGTTTCTTCTAATTGTACCTCCCTAGTAATAGATACTCTAAAATGTGTAATCCTCCCTAGCGTTAATGTTTAGATCCTTTGGAAATGATCTTTTGGCATGCTAGGGCAATAGCTACATCCAGCTTGAGTAAATCCATGTAAACATATAATACAGTAGAAGCAGATGACCTAACTTAGGTGCCAGGAGCAATGTCATTGTAGCAGCACAGCTCATTCCTGAACAGCCAGGGTCCTAATGATTTTGTACAACATGCCCTAGCAGGATTGCTGTAGTAGCTGCAGCATTTTGTGTCTACCCCATAAACACCCTTAAGGTGAAAAAGCATTTTTCATCAGTTTTAAATCTGAGCATTTCTCCAATTTATTTATATTGTCTTCCACATGTCACCACTCTGACCTCTCTCTACGTTTTCTCTTGGTTCTTTGCAGTATTACAGCTGTGCTGCCCTGAGCAACGTGGCAGCCAATGTTCAGCACCACCAAGCCTTGCTGAGACCCAGTGACAGATTCCTGCTGAGGACACTGATCTCTCTCCTATCCTCTCCTGTGGACAAGGTAAAGCTGTAGCTTTCCCTTTGTGAAAAGACTTAGCATCTGAGTAGAGGTATAAACTTGGACTTCCAGTTTCAGCCTCACATTTACTGTACAGGTACCTATGCAGCATCTTTCCCATGAGAAAAGGCACCTATAATAGAAAACACATGGGTTCTACAAGGTCAGTGTATGAAGAAAGCAAAGGGAGATTATCAAAGTTGTTCTACAGCCCTGGATGCTTCCTTTAGACTAGGATGGCCTGTATGCTATTAACTTGAAACATCATGTGAGAAGTGCCCTGTCCAGGCTTTGATCATTGTGTCTGTGACAGAAAGTGTCTGACACTCTGTTATGCTACTTTTTTTTTTCTTTTTGGTATCCAGAACTTTTACTGTATGGCTTCAAGGAACAGCATCTTAGAAATTTTGCTTTGTTGGAAGCCGCATCAAAGAAACTTCAAGAAGCCACAGTTCAGGGTGGAACCTGAAATTCTGTGTAGAAGGGAGGTGAAAAAAAGGCAAAGCAAATGGGACAATTTCTTTCCCTTCCTTTTCCTATAACTTATCAGATGTTCTAAAATAAAGCTAACATCTGGGGGAAGTTCTTCATCAACAATAGGATAACTGATACTAGAAGGTGGAAAAAAATTCATCAAAACTTTAGAAAAAAAATCATGTGCCAAAATTTATTCTTGAAGATAGTATAATACCTTGCTAGTGTTGTCATGTTTATTTTGTGTGCAATAGGCAAGAACATGCATTACTGAAACTGCTCTTTCTCCTCCCCTCTCTCATTCTTTCTTTATTTTTTTTTTCCTCTTTGGCACAAGCAGGTTTCAAGCCAAGCATGTGTTTGCCTAAGAAATTTGGCTACCAGTGGTAAGCAATGTCTTGGAGATTGAAGAAACCACACTATTTCTTTCTCTCTCTGCCTTTCGGAGTGAGCACAGTGGGCTGGGAACCTTCCCTATTAAAAGCAGAGACACCTTCTTTTCTACATTTTAACTGGATGTTAAGGGAAGAGGAAGGTGCAGTGCATATCATAACTAAATCTGTCTTAGAGCTCCCAGGTAACAAGGGGAGAATCTGGAGAAGGTGAGAGAGGCAGCAGAGGTGTTCTTGTGCACAGAGCTTTAGTGAGTTGCTAAGTTTTCCTCCTTTCCATATTTCCTAAGCATTAAACCCAATTAGAACACACTGTCTCCTGAAATTGCTTATTGAGTGGGGACCTGTCTTCTCCAAGGCATGATTCTGTCTATCATTAAATGTAATTTTCTCCCATGCATTTGTCATCCTCTTAAAAAACCCTATCCTATTAAATGTCCAAGATTCATGTCTATGACATATTCAGGAAAGGGTGGCAGAGCACTGTCACACTCAGTGCTGAAGCCCCAGACTCCAGGGTAGAGTTATTCATTAGAAAATGTAGAGGTGCTTAATTTTCAAGCAATCACAATTACAGAGGAGCTGAGAGTGAAGGAAGTACTTTGCTGCTCCTTGGAGTGTTTGAAACTCCCTGATCTTGATCTGCCTCTCCATCTGCTGGCTGCTCTGGCATTGCCTTTTAGTTCACTCACCGAGGTTGCAGGGGCAAGTGTGGTGTAAAAACTCAGTGGGATGGCTGGTCCCTCTCCTGGCTAACCCTAACTCTGTGAGATAGGTCGTGCTTGGGAGGTCTTTCTGTTTGTGCAGCAGAAGCTGCCACCTTCTTCCCTGGCCTTATGCCAGTGATGGACTCAGAAAATTCCCCTTTCTTTTTTTTGAGCTTCAGACACAGACTGAGGGTGCCCAAACCTACATTCTGCCATCAAGCTTGTATTAATCCCTCAGCAAAAGGAGGCAGAACAAATGAGGGTTGATTTTTATAACTGAACATCTGGCATTGCCCCATCCCAAGGAGTTGGGGAGGTCCCCTTTAATTTGATCACTGAGGCAACAGTCAACTCTTGGAGTCAGAGCCTGAATGCCTCCCTGACCCCAGCTGTTCTCCCCCCCAGCAGACATCCAGGCTGAGATGGTTGCTGAGAACGTGCTGCCCAAGCTGTGCTCCCTCCTGGCCTCGGGCAGCGAGGACGTGCGCCGTGCCTCCGTCGCTCTGCTCTGGATACTGTCCCAGCACCCTCCCAACCAGGTAGGGGAGGTCATTTCCCAAAAACAGAGGGGAAAGAGTCGTTCTGGCCACCACCTGGGGTAGCACTGTGTTATGGCAAAGCTGCCCATTAAATGCGTTGTGAGAATGACCAATAGACTGTGGGAGACTTCTCTGTCCCACCCAAAATAACAAATTACTGCATCTGCACTTTCCATCTGTTGTGCTGAGTGGGATCCAAAGGAGAGACCAGTGAGAGTGTAGAGGGGGAGATGGGTGTCAGATTCGTTGGATATGTGGATTCTGCCTTGCACTCCCTGCAAGTCCCTCTGGTCCCCTCAGTCCCCAGACCACAGAGGGGAAGACATACACAGCACCATGAGAGACTGCCCACTATGAGGGCAACCAAGGAAGTTATTTCTTGGCTCCAGAGCTTCCCCACACATTGAAAAGCAGAGAAACTAATTTAGAGCACACATTTAAAGTGCATGAGTGCAGAATAAAGGGATAATATGCATTACTTCCCTATATGGACAGCTTTATTCAAAAGTGCTTTTGAAAAATACTAACATATTTTGAATTAGGATCAAAAAAAAAAAGGGTAACTAACAGAATTTGAAATCCTGTCTATCTTTAGTTAATGCATTAGTACTTTCACTAGGACTGTATATCCTCATGTCCTAAGTTATGGAATGATTCTTTTGCCCACATTCAGGGTAAACACCACCATTAATAGTGCAACACTAGCATATACATGAAGAAGTCTGACTAGAAATAAATTACAGCAAGTACTGAAAAATTACTCTTGTTTTTAAATAAATTTTTCTTTACAGTAAAGGCATCCCTAAGAGCATAAATGTGAAAGGTTTTGCTAAGTGTTTTAAGCTAACAACAGCGTTTGAAGGTAGTCAGAGGTTGGGTACATAAGGCAAAAATACGTGAGAATGTTTCCACATTGCTTCAAGCAGTAGTGACAGGGTCTGAGTAGCCTCAGGTGGCCTTAGGTGCTTCTTGTGCCTGAAATACACTCAGCCTGATTGGAAATTTACTCTGGGTATGGAAAGCTTGGTGCATTACAGTTCAGTTGCCTGTACAAAAAACCAAAATTGCACCTCCCGTACTTCTGGGATGTGATTGAGAAAATGGGTGAGCTCAATGCCTGGGAAGCAGCAACTGGAGCACAGAGCTGTTCAAGGCCCAGTAGCTGCATGAACACCAAACATCCTCATTGCTTGTCAAACTGCCTCATACAATCAAAACACAATTTGCTCTCAACAAGCTTACAATTGAAATGCATTAAGTTAGTTGAAGGCCATTTGCACAGTAAATACATTATTCAGTATGACACATTATGCTGGAACATGGTCCTCACTCACTTTTGCTTTTCTTGTCTCCGAACACCATTTACATTTTTTGTTCTCCCAGCAAAGATTACCCACAAGTACTTTTCTCCCTGGTCCTGAAACTTGTCTTTACCAACGTTTCAAACCCCTGGCCACAAAGAGATGTGGGATCATCAGTGGGAACAAAGGCACTGGGAGCTCAGCCTTGGTACCCCAGTGGTGAAACAGCCCATCCTTCATGAGGGAAAAAGGGTCAGCAGCAGGAGGCTGGAGAGCAAAGCATCACCCTCAAGGCTTTATTCTCCAGTGGGAAGTATCTACATCTCTAAATTTGTTTTAGTGAGCAAACACGGCTGTCTCTGACTACTGAATTTGCTGCTTTTTTCTCTGAGAAGAGACTGACCTCTCCGTATTCATATCCTGCCTCTCCATCTCCATGCCTTTTCTGGCCTGTTTTTCAAGTCTTTTCAAGGTTTCTTTCTCTAACTCAGGCTGAATTCTCTGTGAGTGAAAGAGGGACTTCTCCATGGGAACAACTGTAGGAAAACAAACCACTGAACAAAGCTAACCTTTACAACCAAGTCAAGTGATGCTTGAATTATTGCAAATACTACCCAGGATACAATGGGGCAGAATCTGTCTGCCCTTTTGTTACCGTGAAGCAACCCCCCAGGAATGCTTCACAGGAACTCCTTGCCCTGCTTCAGCCCCCCTTTTGCAATCTCCTGGTCAGGCTGTTGACAGGGACTCCCAGCAAAAGCTGGAAAACTTCCCTCTTGCAGGGGGAATTTTATTCAGATTTCCCAAGGACAGCCCAACCCTGAAAGACTAAAGAATCAGGCTTTGTGAGAAAACAGCCTTTTAAATCAAATTCCTTTGAGCAAAAGACCTGGAAGTCAGGGTCTGTCTATTCCAGGTGGTGCCACTGACTCTCCACTCCAGGTACAAAATAACTTTACCTTCCCATCTTGCTAACTGGTAAAAGGGATAATATTTACCTTATCAAGAAATCCCTGTGTAAGGACTGTGAGTGCAACATTGCAACTGTAAGCACACTTGCTGCTGGAATGCTTTTCCTTGCCTTCTTTGGGGGTTTTTGGTTTTTTTGTTTTGTTTTGTTTTTTTAATACTATAGTCTTGGGAGAAGTTAGATCAATATCCATGTGAACCACTCAATCTATTTTTGCTCACAGTTTTCTCGTGATTCTCTTGCACTGTGCTAGAGATTGAGCCAGAAAACAAAATCTGGATTTCAGCCATATTCCAGCCAAAAAAAAGAAGTTCAGCAGAATTTAAGTACTGTCACTTACTAATGTAGGTCCTAAATAAACAAATTATCTTGGCAGGGAAGTCATTATATATTAGAAAGTTCCTTTATAATGCATAGAAAATTTCCTCCTCCCAGGCTGTAGCAAATCAAATACAAGTATTGTTGTTGATGGGATTACATAGAAAAGGGGACATTTGGCCCGAAAGCATAGAAAAGAGTCATCAATGCTAATTTAATTGGATTATCTAAAACTATATTATTTCTTTAAAGAGAAGGAAAAACAAGACTAAGGAAAATTTACTGTCATGTCTGCATACAGGATTCTTTAAATGCTCTGTATTTAGGCATAGCACTGCCCTTTCCACTTATTTTCATGTTTTATTTTAGGATTGCTGGTTGTGACAGTGCTTAAAATGAACTAAGTGAAGATGTCAGCTGATATTAAAAGAAAATAAGATACAATTTTATAATTTAACCTAAGTAAAAGAAAGATTCAAGTTAAACTAAATTTTAAAGACAGCTGCCTTTCAACACTGCTTTAGTGATCCTGTCATTTCACGGGTTTCAGAATTATGTGATTTTTTTGCAACTGTGTAGAGAACCAATGATTTGTTTTATATTGAACTCCCTTGCTAATGCATCTTAGTTTCCAAGTAGCACAAATAATATAGTTCATTATCAACAAACAGAAGAACTGCATAAAAACCTCCTAAATTCCTAAGGGAAGGAGACTGAAAGAAAAAACACTCCCAAGAGGAAATCTTTTGCTTTTAGCTGTAGACTTAACCCAAAGTCTGTTGAAGCCAGGGCAGTGCCCCCTTAATCCATATTGCTATTGAGGTAACCACCTGTGCAGTAATCCAGACTCAGATCTGATACTTCAGGACAAGAGGTAATGGCTTCAAACTGAAAAAGAGTAGGTTTAGATTTGATATTAGGAAGAAAATTCCTTACTGTGGGGGTGGTGAGGCACTGGAACAGGTTGCCCAGAGAAGCTGTGGATGCCCCATCCCTGGAAGTGTTTAGGGCCAGGTTGGATGGGGCTCTGAGCATCCTGGCCTAGTGGGAGGTGTCCCTGCCCATGGCAGGGGGGTTGGAACCAGGTGATGTTTAAGGTCCCTTCCAACCCAGGCCCTTCTGTGATTCAATTAATATTAATGGTAATTGGAGAAAGACAACATTCAGAGAGACACACCCAGTAAAGTACCTTTAAAATATCAGACAGCAGAGATATTTGTGTAAAGAAGATGTTGCTCAGGACACATTTAGTAAAGAGGTGCCTGATGACAAACTGATCTAAACATACAACTCATTATTGTAGCCAGGTAAATTGCTGAGGTACTCAAGGACACACTGCTGCTGCTACTTCACTGTGTACTTCTGCCTTTCACACCTCCTGTGACCACTTCTCCTTCCAGTCAGGATCACACATCCTTCCCCTGACTTGCAAGGACCCCAGTGAGGCATTTGATGGGGTCAAAAATAAACTACAGGACCTTAAAGACTCCAGCCTTCCATAGCAAGTGCTCTATAGTCAGTGCCAGTCAGACCATACTTTAGAGCACTGGACCCAGCCACATCCTCGGTCTAAATAAACACACCAATGCTGTTCTTGCAGAACTGTTCCATCTCTCCATAGCTCACTGCAAAGTGGCATTGTGTTGTCCATGTTGGATGTAATTGATGTCCTGGTTGCTCTTAGGACACTCTGGCATGTGCTGAGCTACTGCAGAGCCTGGGGACGTTACTGGCAGCACATAAAACAGACCCTGTGATTGTTGGACATACTGCTTGCATCATCAAAAACCTGAGCCTTTCCAAAAACAGTCAGGTAGGTACCCAGTGGTTATACACCCTGTGAGGTTGCCATTGTGTTTGTGTCAAATCAACATTAAAAAAAGAATTTAAAAAATTCTGTGGGTGATCAAACATATGCCACTTTGCTATATACTTTACACAAAATCGCATGTATGAATAAAAGGACCATAATAAAAGGCAGTTTTATTCATATTTTCCCAATACAATCCAAAAAAGCTAATTAAAATGAGAAATACCTAATTTTTGCAATGAGTGATGTGGTTATCTAATTTGACTGCATCATAGGTATAGAAAGTTCTTCTACCAAGAACATTTCATACTAATTAAAGGAATCATTCAGGAAAATCTGAGGTCCGTTATGAGCTGAATCTTCATTTCCAGGCTCTCATGCTTCAGCTGCCCTTTGTTGTGAAACAGAACCCTAGCTATTGATGTACATTTTGCCTTTTTGGCAAGATACTAGTTGTGCCAAAATGCTATAAAGATCTCTCTTGCTGACTTTGCTTCGAAATCCATATGCACAGATGCACTTCCTTTCTCCTTGCCTTTTAAGAGTTCCTTGATCAAACTGTACCACCAGTAGCAGTCAATATTGAGGAAAAAAACCCCACCTAAATCCTCATTTCTGCTTTGTGCCACTTCCTAGTACACACTTTTCAAGACTCAGTTCTTTTTTTCCTCTTTGACTAGTTCCAGAGATTTGAACCAGCCAGAAGGAAATGTATGGTTTTTTTCACTAAGATAAGAATTATATAAATTTCTAATAGCTGTGAAATCAAGTTTTGCAGGGAACTGGATCCCCTCAAACTCAAGGCCCACGGTAGGAGTAAAAATGGACCATCTGTTCAAAGTTTGAAAAAGATGGTTGTTTTTTTGAAGTATTTAAATTCTGTGATTTTATCCTGTTGTCAGCTGAGAGCTGCTTCACCTTCAAAGATCTTTATAATATAGAGAGTATCTAGCTCTCACTGCATAAGTGAATACACAGACACGAGTGGCAGTGCCAGGTTTCCAGGATCAGTTCTAAGGAACGCTCCCTAAAACACTTCAGAGTCCTTGGCACAAGAGGAAAAAAACAGTGCTGTTTTTATGCCAGCAGGACACAAACAGAGTGTGGGAGCTTGAAAGGTAGCAGTCTCAAATCCATCTTGGAGCTCTAGGCAGCAAGTTAAAAAACTGCAGCATAAAATGAGCCAACACAAAAAAAAGATACTGCCTTTTGTTAAAAGACACCTGAGCTCGCTTAGGGAGCCATGAGCAGCTTCCATTGTTAGGGTTTCCTGGAGAGCTGATGACTTTGTGATTCAATCACTTTGTGATTCACTAGCAACCTGTCACCTCCAGCCAGCTCATCCAGAACTCATTTCTTGGTCACACGTGCTTTTACTCCAGGTCAGCACAGGCTGAGTCTCCTGCCTGTTTCCTACTCAGTCTATAAAATATTTATCTCACTGCAGGTGATCTCTGAACAATCCAAGGTGTTGTCACCTGGTTGTGGTAGATCTGGGCAGAGGCATTTCCATTATTGATGGTCTAGCCCTCAGTACTGTAGGAGTACTTCGGAAGCCCCCAGACACCACTAAACCATAATGGAAGTGCTAAACATGAATCTCTCTCTTGTGGCAGAGAATCTCTGAGAGCTGCTGTGTCGAAGGTCTCCTCCAGACCATGATTTTGACTGACACTCAGGAAGACTCCCTTCGTTACGTGACTTCCTGCCTTGCTGAGCTAGCAAAGCAAGGTAGGGCAGCAACCCTCCCTGAATGGCTGAATCAGAGAAGTGCACATGTCCTTTATTAACTCTAACAGGAGATGGAGCACAGCTGGAAACAGCCCAACTCTTTCCCTTTCAACTCATTGTGAGTTTAGTTGTAAGCTTCAAGAACAAAATACAATTCGCTGGCAGGACATGTGGGCTCCATTGTCTGTACTTTCATTCAACTGCTTGAAATTTTTTTATTCTAAATTTTTTTGTGCTGAACTTCACTGCTGTGCATGGCCTGTCTACTTCTATTTGTAACATTTCCCAGTTTCTTGGGGTGAAATAATTTTGCCATACCAGAAACTAATATTACAAAAAAGACTAAAATACAAAGTAACTCTTTATCTTGAAATGTTTTGCACATGAATTTTATCAGAGATACCAAATTGGCACTCATGAAAAGTACAGCACTGTAGTGGCATTCTTCATGGCAGAAAGGACGAGTGTGAATTTTCCCAACGTGCCCTAGTATTGGATATTGTCAAACAAGTCATCTCTTGTATCTGGTGTAATGGCCATGCAGCTGGCAACATGTCACATTTAATTTTGCAAGAAGTGCCCAGTAACTGCTGGACAGACTGAGCCCAAAAGGCCAAGAGTGGATCTTGCACATAAAGTGATTCATTCTTGCAGAACATAAAGCCAACAAAATATGAATCAAATCCACGGCCTTACCTCACTGAGAGCATAACCTCAGAACATGACCCTTTTTTACAACCTAAACACAGTTATTAACCAAGTTCAGCACTTTTTTTGCTTCTCCAGTTGCATAAAGGATTCTCTATTTCAGCAGTTTCTGGCAGACCTCTCACCTTTATCTCTTTGACACTGGAGTTGCTGTTTACTGACGACTCTCTTACCTTTCTGCCTTCCAGAAGGAGCCATGCTCCACATGGCCCAGTGGATGGATGAACCTTTGACAAAGTGCTTGGTGAGACTGGCTGGCCAAGAGGAACATCCTGAGCCATCCTTTCATGCTGCCTCCATCATCCAGCACACGATCGGTCATGGTAACTCACAGGATTCACTGTGCTTTGAAACAGACTTCTGGCTGGCTGGAGTGAAATTAGCCTTTTCCCAAAGGAGTTAACTGTCAGGCACTGAACAACCTTTAGTATTCCTGTATCACCCCCCCCCACCACCAATCTGGTCTCTATATTAAAGTGCCTACAGTCACCCTTGAAATGAAACAGTCCTTGAGTGCATGAGAAAGTCCAGGGGTGAAAGTGGACCACAGATAAAGGTCTGATTCTTCAAGCACTGCCATTCTGCAGGGCTGGTCCGTAGCCAATGCTGAGGTCCTTAAAAACAACTTAAGTGGGAAGGTGGGAGACCATTAAGATACCCCTCACCATAGGAGATATGAGAACCTGTTGCAGACAAGGGTCACTTCAGACAAGGTTACATTTTTCTGTTTGAGTGTCTTTCTCAGTATATAAAATGTGATGGCATTCCCCACAGATAGCAGAGGTTATGTTCCAAAATTTTAGATTAACTCTGCTCCCAGACCAGCAAGAGATAAACTCTTACTGAACCAAATCCTGCTCTTATAATTCTAGACTAAATTAGCAGGAGCAGTGAAGTAAAGTGGCTTTTAAGAATGTAGCCAAAACTTTTAAAGTTTCAATGGGAGGAAATAAAAAGAGCATTATTTTTACTTGTAGAAAACAAACAGCTTTATGCTTAATATACATGTCCCATTCAGTTGAGAGCCTTTAAGACTTGCAAGAAAAGGGTGTTCAGATAATACTTCACATTCACTGAAAGGTATCGTTAGATTTTAGACCTTAGACATAAGAAAAACTGAAATCTGTAGTGATTCCCCAGTAAGGGAAAAAGCAAATCTGTTTCGTTCAAGCATCGAGGATTTGCAACAGAGCAGACTCTCTCAGGTAGTGAACAGAGTCCAACAGCACAAGCAGCTCATGGACAGGTTCATGTAACAGGCTGACCTGTCTGGAATCAGCAGCCCCTAGCACAGGGATCAGATTCCCAGCAGAGCAGCCCACACAGCTTTTTATTTACCTGAAGTATCAGCAGTACTGTCAGAAGCTGCAGTACAGGGAAGTCCCTTGCCAGTCTTAGCAGTAATGTTGGTTTTAGCTGAAGGTTGATGAGTCATTATCGATGTTACAAAATGTTGTTACAAAAATCAGTTTTCAAAGTGTTTTAAAGGCTCCTATTGATCTCCAGTGGTTCTCCCATTTATGCAGAAAAAATGATGCTTTTGTGGAAGCATCACATTGGAGAGATTCAAGCCTACCTCCAGAATTTTCTTACCCACCAAGAGGTCCGCTTTCAGCAGCTGGGCATCTCCACTTTCTGCAGACTACGAGCAGGTACATCCTTCCTGCATCCCCAGGGTGCTGCCAAAGCTGCCTGCACCCACCTGCAGCAGAGGCACTGCTTTATAACAGAGATCACAGCATCATTAGGGTTGGAAAAGACCTCTAAGATCATCGAGTCCAGCCACTGACAGTGCAAACTCCTCCTAGCTAGGGGACTAGCTCTGCTCACTTAAGCAAACAGAATAATCTCAAGGGTAGCTGTAACCTGTTCTAAAGCAGCTGTTTAAGAGTATCTCCTGATAAAGGCAGGAGGATTTTGTTTGTTTGCTTTAAAATTAAAGGCTTTCTGAACAGCAGGGAAACAGGACTTCAGGTACAGATGCTTTTATCCAATGTAAGAATTTTTGGCACTAGATGCAACCTAAAAGTTTTTCAAATGTGATTTTAGTTTATTTGGATAAAGCAAGCAAATAAGGAAATTGCATGATTAGCTGATATTAAAGCTGGGAATTCTCACATCTTCATACTTAAAAGTCCATTCTTTAATATTTTTCTGGGTTTGGTTAGCCTTTTTGTCTTTGGATAAAAGTTGAACACTTATAAGCGTTATAATGTGGTAATAACTGTATACAGCACATATCTTTATGTATGGAGAGCTAGAGCCAAAACCCTGCTATGTCTTGGTGTAAGCAGCTGCTGCATAAGGCTGAATTTGGCAACTGAGATTTATGCATCTGGATCAGGAGAATTTAGCAGCAATCTTGAATGCTTGCAGGGATGAAAACTGAAGTTGTATCTGCTTTGTGTGGTAGAAGATTATTGTTCTGCCTTCCCTGTAGTAAGAACCACCAACCATGTCTGACCTGAAAAATAAGCTTTCTATGCATCTGCGTTAGAATGCAGGGAAAGACAGCAGGTTGCCTAACATTTGTTATTCCTCTTCAGATCCAGACTTTTCATTAGCATTCAGAAAAAGCCAAATGGCCAAACTCCTTGAGCAAGTCCGTCAACAAACAGAAGAAACTCAAGAGCTCCTAAGGGCAGCTATGTGCCATGAAGACAGTTAATATTTAAGCCAAATGGCATTTGAAAACTTACCAGATCCAAGGGCCTGAACTTTCAGAGGAAACAACTCTTTTCATTGGTTCCTGTAATTTTCCTGCTACTTAGAGTTGCATCATACAAGAGAGATGTCCTGATAACAAGAATTGGAGCAGGTCAAAACACAGTTCCTTGGACTGTTTGGCTGGCTGCTTAAGTGTGCTTGAGGACATGGCTACGCTCAAAAACACCTGCTATGCTTGGTTAACCTTCCATGGTTTGGTTTTGGTTTCCTCACCCCCGCTTCAGAAAAACCAGCACTGTATTAATGAGGTTTTATTCATGCAACAGGCTGATTCCACTGAAGAGCATCTCTCAAGTATGCAGGTGACTCTGCATTCATCTTTATTCTGTTTCTGTTCCATGTCCTGTATTTCAGAGCACACTCCAGGGACTTTAGAAAAGAATTCAATCAACCCATACTGTAAAGGCAGAAAACTACGAACAGGTTACTACAGAAAATAACTGCTAAGGGACAACTCAGAAAGTGCAAGAAATTTGTAAGAAACAAGAGTTGGTGAATCCTTGTCCACACTATAGGCACTACTCTCCAGCAGAAGAGCAAAGGCACATTAAGGCAAGGAAATATTTCACAGAGCAAGTACAGAACACAGCAGGAACCACAAATGATTTGGGTGAAACGTGTTTAAGTACAGAACTCTGTGTTCTGCAAACATTACATTATTTCCAAAGCTACTTGCAACAAGGGAAGAGTGAAAATATTTGACAAAATTAGGAATTTTTGTTATATTTTGATATTGATATTTCATTTTAAAAGGAGTTAAAGAACAATAAAGGCAGTCGTGTTTAAATTCAACTCATTTTCTTACATCTTCCATGGGCAGGCAGATGTTCAGCCATCTCCAGGAAAGGCAGCTTCCATCACGTGTAATGGTTACTTGGGAAGACACACACTGTAACTTCAAACATCCCCCTTTCCTCCTCCTTCCCCCAGTTTTATATGCTGAGCATGACAATGTAAGGTATGGGATGTCCCTTTGGCCAGCTGGGGTCACCTGTCCCAGCTGTGTCCTCTCCCAGCTCCTTGTGCCAGCCCCAGGATGGTGGGGTGGTGTGGGAGGCAGGCTGTGCAAGCACTGCTGAGAGTAAAACATCCCTGTGTTACCAGCCCTGTGCTCAGCACAAACCCAAAACACAGCCCCCTTCCAGCTACTGTGAGGAAAATTAACTCTACCCCAGTCAAAAGCAGCACCCTGTCTCTTTTGAGGTGCTTCTGACCATCTTATAACTCTTAGGTGCATGTAGAGCTTTAGAGATGATACTGGTTACAAACGTGGAATAAAAGTGAGATTTAAAAAAATGGTTTAAAAAAGTTATTCTGTCAGTTAAGAGCTCAGTGTTCCATTTTATTGTGGCTCAAACCTCTGAGCTTAATTTTGGTGCTTGGGGAGGTATTTTTGATAACGATTTCTTTTAATATCTGCAAGTTCTTTCCAATGGTACTGTTTGGGAAAAAACAAAACAAAACAACTCCCCTTCCCTGCCCAAAAAGAAAACAACCATGTAAAAACAACCAAAACCACACTCAGTGCAGTAAAAAGGCCTAGTAAAGTACAGGCTAGACAAACTTTGGATAAAGCAATATGGCATTTTCAATATTCATGCATGCCAGGAACTTTGTATTGAAATCTCATGTGACAAACAATGTGCTCAGCTTTGGGGAGGTGGACTTAACTAAAACAGAGGACTGACTGAATGACACACCTAGGAACAAAAAAATCTCAAATTTCAAACCACCTCCGTGGATGTTTTTAGATCAATTTCCAAAAAGAAACAGTGCAATACTAAGTAATGATATGAGAATGTGTCCTGTATCTGTATTCTTAGGTATTTAATCGCAAACATCATTTCAAGCTCTTAGCAAGAAAGAAAATAACAAAGCATTCTTCATCAGGAATGAGGAGATAAAAGGCATGGAGCAAGCAGAGCTGATGGTGAGCAGTGCAGCAGTTGTGATGTACTGCAATAACTCACTGAGCCTCATCCCTGGGAGCACTGATGCTCTGCTTGGAGACGTGGGCAGGGAGCTGAGCCTTCCAGAGCCTTCCCAAAGCCTTCCCAGAGCCCCCAGAACGCACCCAGCTCTCTGCTGGGAAGGTCACTGCTCCCAGCCCTACCACAGCTCCCTGCACCAGCCACTTCTTCCCCATGGAGAACTTCCCCTTGCCCTCACAGGAAAAACAACACAACCAGAGGCAACAGCAGGCAGAGGAGCTGGCCTTCCTCCCAGACCGTATTTTATTGTCAAGAACAACACTCAACAGAAGAGAAAGGATTTTCCCTGCATTAAAAGAGGCTTAACCAAAAGATTTAAAAATTCAATATTAAATCCTTTTCTTAAAATTCATACACCTACATCTTCTCAATATACTGAATATTCTCAATTCCCTCAGTTTTATTTTGTATGTCAGGCCCCTAAAACAGGAAATTCTCTCTCTCATTTGAAGCAAACCTGGATTGACTGTAACAATAAACTGGTTTTAATCCTGCCCTGTTAAAACGAAAAATCAAAGCAAAAACAAAGTACATATGAGAAATAAAGCAGGCCCATTTTTGCTGCAAACAGTGAAGCAAGTGTGCTGAAGTCTCCCAAAAACCAGACCAGCATAATTTATAACCAATCCTAAATAGCTCAAGATCAACACAATTTACACCTGATCCTAAATGAGTCCTAAGACTTAAAACTGAAGCTAAATGTTATTGCCTGTTTCTTTGCTCTGTTTCTAGTTGCAAGTGACTCTTTACTGATTTTCCAGTAAAGAAATTTGAGAAAACCTGAAGCAAAGTTTTAAGCAGAGCAGGAGTAGCAAGAAGAGTTTTCCATCAGAGACTGAGTCTTGCTTCAACTATGCAAGAAAATGAAAATATAAGTAGAAATAAATATTTCAAACAAGTTTTATTTGGTACTTACATGCTATATATAGTTTTCAAGAAAAACTACATATTTTGGACACTTCAAAATATTGTGGCTATGTACATGGAAAACTAAAGAAAGCAAGAAAGGAACCCAATTCATTTTACTGTGTCACAAGTTACTATTGAAAGCACTCTGACTGAATGGCTGTTTTTTCCCTTCCATAAATATTCTGGCAGATGAAGTCTCTTTCGTTTTATTTCCATTGCTTTTATCCCATCTCCTCTATAAGATGAACACTTGGCAGCAGCAGAAATTTCTTCAAAAAATTCTTCAGCTTTTGTCTCAGAGGATTTCTTCTGCTAGCACAGACTTTCTGCACAGCTTCCTAGAGGCCTCAGTGCTCACTAAAGGCAGGAATCTCAATGTTTCAATCTCAATTCTCTGTTAGCAGGAGCTGAGAGGCCAGGAACCTCCATTTCCCCTGCCCAAGGATCTTCTCACTGACTCAGAGAGCAGTGCCTCAAGCCTTCGGTGATGCTTCAAACTCAAACACCCAGAGCGAGCTCTGCCTCCACCAGCATTGTTCAGCAAAGCACAAAAACGTGCAAGATTTTACAGTTCTGCACAACAGCAACCAAAAGTGTGGGATGGAACAACGAATGGCAGTAGAAATCAGCATCAAACTAAAGAGAAAGCAACCTGCATCGCTCCTCTCATCACTCAAACTGCACTGCTTTATAAAAACCACACACTACAGAAAAAGCACAAACAATGACCATTTTCCATTTGCTCTGAAACGAGCAAACCCCAAAAATTTCCAAACCTGCATCATCATCATCCAAAACTCAAATATCCCAGGTTTCACACAGTCTTCAATAGTCTGATAAGGCAAAGGAAAAGTCTTCCATCATTGGGAACAGCAGCAATTTACAGGACTCAGAACAAGGTATTTCCCTGTATGTGTGTGCACATATGCATACACATCTTTTATAGTATTGTGAACATGGATGTAACTAAAAAAAAAAATCAAGTTTGCAGTATCTTTTTACCACATTTGTCTAATTTATTCAATTAAATGATTTATTTCTGTACTGAGCAAAATTCATAAATACATCATCTAGGAGAACAATAGGTTTTCCTCTTGTCCGTGAAAAAATAACGCTTTCAAATTTTCACATTTTAAAACCTGTCTCGTTTTGTGTTTTTAGAGAAAATGTGAGAAGATCATAGTGACGTCTCAATTTACAGAATGTCCCTGTAGGAATTACATTTACAAGAACCTGATACAGAAGCCTATAGTTTGCCCCCATAATTAGAGTTCTCTGCAATAACATTTAAACCAACAGGTTTAAATAAAACACCCCATTAACTCTACTTGTAGAGCAATGAGGCATTTATTTTTCAAGTATTAGAACCACAAAGTGTAAAAGATTCTTTGCCAATTTTACAATTATGCCTTTTAAACCAACACCCACCTTTTTAAAAAAAAAAAGAATCAGTCCCACCACCCAAATCAGCCCGTTACTTTCAGATTCCAGTGTCTTGTGTCTTAAGGAATGCAGAAATATTCATTTACTAACAAAAAAAGCTTGTTGGAAATAGCCATATTAAGTAACGCACGTGAAGCATGATTTTTCTAGTGATGAAAGCTATTAGAATGGTGATCCAAGTCTATTCCCCTCATTTCTTCTGCTGGTTTTACTAAAGTCCTTCCAAAAAAGATATTCAAGAAATCTTTAAAAAACTGGAGAGAAAAAATAAAACACTCCTTCATTGCATGGAAGAAACTCCACTGACTGCAGAGATGCTCATTATCACCTTTGGTTCTTCAGAAGAAACAATCAGATCACTTCTAGAACAGAAGGTAAAAATGACAGGTCAGAGTGGCAATTCTTACTTCAAAAACTTATGTGCTTATGCAATAATTTACTGTAAGACGATTTTCATTACATATTTAGGCCAGAGGAAAATAAAGTGCTATCCAATTTAATTTGCTAGATTACTAATTGTTTACCTAACATTCTTGAAAAGTTATGATAGAATTCAGAAAAATTCCGTGTCCTGCAAACCATCCCTTAATGCCTGCAAGAACTTAATGAGGAAAGCACATCCAGAATTTCAGAAAGTAGTTTTTAAAAAGTAGTAGCTCCCCTTCTGCATGTGCATGACAAGCACTGCACTTGCAAAACTGGAGCCCAGTTTCTGATCATAAGGTCAGAAGAGCAGCTGTCACCTATCACTGCTGTTTGAAAGCACAGGACAAACATTTCCAAGCAACTTAAAATGGCAGAAAGTAAAATATGTGTGGAAAGCCTTCATCCAGGAAAAGATAAGGCCTCACCACCATTTGCACTGCATTTATATGTGTTTGGCATGCATAGCTTTACAAAGAGGAGATGTGCTCCTGTCCCCAAATAATGTGGAGTTCAAAAATGCTTAAATGAATCAACTTGAATTAATTGAGAGCTCTGGGACCTCTGTCAATTACAAGACATGACAAGTGTTAGTGAACCACAGCAAACCTACCTGCTGTTTGATGTGTTTGAACACTATCTACCTGAGGCAAGAGAGTGCCCTTATCTTCAAAGGCTAGAATAGGATTCAGAGGAATTTCGGGACTATTGCTTCCATCGTTGTTCATAGCATCCAGCCGGGATGGTTTAGAACCAATAGGCAGGTTCATGATCTCTCCAAAGTTATCATTCTGCAGAGACATTCCGTTTTCATTTGCGTTTTTCTCTGGATTGAGATTGCTGAAAGAGAAGCATAGAAATGTTTCCTTCTGTACTTTATCTAGAACAGAAATTTAGTCATCCTCAAAGCTACAGCACAAATGGAGGAGAAGTCTGCATCAATCCCAAGCATTCTTTTATCCAGTGAAAACAAAACTATGCTACTACCACAGTAGGAAAAACTGGTTTTGCAGCCAAATACTTGGTATTTTCCCCCTCAAACATATGGAATAGTAGTTCCTTTATAGGAATAGTAGACCTTTGGCTACACGACAGCCAGAAATACAGGACCCTGCAGTCTGAAAAGTGACTGCAATGGGAAGCAGTAGGAAAAACTCTGCAGCACCACCACTACCCAGAACCACCCACATAATGCAATTTACAGCCTCTAACATATTTTTCAGGTCTCATAACCTTTGTTATACCTTTCCTCTTATTGCAAATCAATGTAATTGCCCTTGAATAAGATCACTGTAATTTTTATTATTTCTTGGATCACGTCCTGCTACCAGTTCTGGAGCAGCCTCTTCCACATGCCACTTATCCAGAGAAAAAACTCCCTTGTTAATGTAGCGCTCCTTTCAGTCCCTCCTCCCATACAAGCACTCTCAGGGTTTATTTCCCAGGCACTACCCAGCTCCACACTCCTCCTGTTGATCATGTCCAAGCCAAAAGAGCCCTCTCCCAGAACTCCTCATGTCAATCTGCACTTTCATTTTCCATCTCCCACGTGCCAGAGATGCCTCCTGAGTGAGCCCTTGAACCTCTCCCCCAGTCAAGAGCAGCACGAGCACACAATTACAGGGCCTGTCCCTGGGTGATACTTGCTCATCTCACAGCCTTGCTCCTCCTCTCCCAACCCCTTTATTAGGTGCTGCATTGTCAAATCCTTCTGACTCTGCAGCTGGCCTGTCCTGTCCTGCCAGAGGGGAGAAGCTAAGGTGCTACTTCAGGGAACAGGATGACAGGAATGGGACCACAAGCTCCTCGAGCAAGAGCAAGCACTCAACGAATACTCAAAACTCTTGTGATCTTTCACAGGTGCTTCTTGAGGCCCTCAACAGTGAGATCCTGACAATCTTGGGTATCTATTCCCTGTTTGGACCACATCACAACTGTTCAGGCTGTTTGGAAATGTTTCAGCCACAAAGGCTCAGATGCAATTTTCCTGGATTGGAACTTGGCTATCAGTTTCCTCAGGCCATTTCTCAGCAGGTGGCTTGGTTTCACAGCCTGATTTTCTCCTGACAGCACATTTATTAGTCTTAAAAAGAATCCTGCTTGTAATTGGCATGCAGCATAATTTCATTTGCTGGCTTCTTTGTGTGTACAGCTCTGCACAAACAATTAAAGAATTGTTTTACAGTATTCCCCAAGAGACAGAAAATAATCATTGCTCTTTTGAAAGTGGCAATGCTTTATCCAAAGCCCGGATTTCCTGTGAGAATCACATGCTGGTGTTCATATCAAGCCTTCTCAGTTTTTCAAACCATCACCAGTTCTTTTCTACAAAAGGCACTCCCCTGTTTTTCATCTGTGGATATGCTGGGCAACTTTCAAAGTGAAAAATATGTTTCACTACACTGAGTTTCAGAGCAGACACAGAAACCCTGCTGGCTGCCTGGGAGAGCTCCTAAATCCCATCACCCTTTTGTGCCAGAGATCCACGTCTGTAAGATGAGGAGCAGAGTCTGTGAAATGCTTTAGGAATATTAAAATCTGCTCTGTAATGTGCAGTCATTAGGTTATCATTCACTATAAAGTATCCTGTTACTTGTTTTATCCCCTTCTACTGCCAATAACCATGCTAGAGCTAGGATAACATGCCAAGTTTGATGAGTGGGGTAAGCAAGAGGTGCAAAGAGAGCAACTGCTCATTCATATAAATTAAACACCACAGTAGTTCAACAAGTATTAGCACAATGAAGAAGCCTCTTGCTTCTGTAAACAGAGTTTTTCTACCCAATTTATCAGCTGACTTCATGAAAAAATAATTCTTCATATTTCATATTTGTCATTGCACTGCCAGTGTTACACACAGAGTTAGCCCAGGACTCATTCAGACTTGACTGATGCCTTTTGGGACAGAGGAGTCTCTACAATCACAAACGGGGTACAGAAAAGGAAATCAGAACTATAAATACTCTAAATTTTGTGGTATCAAATCTTCTAGATTCTATGCTGCTTGATCCACCTAATTACTAGAGAAGCAAATTTAGACAAAACAAAGGGAAAAATAGAACAGTGGAATTAATTTCCACTGGACATCTTAGAGGCCACAAGCTCAAAAGGAGATTAGATAAATTCCTAGGAGATTGGTATGCCCTCCAGCTTCTGGTAATTAGCAGCTTAGGGACTCCTTGAGCCCCTGGTTGCATTTGGACCACAATGCTTAGCAACCCTCCATTGGCCAGAGGATCTTCTGGTAATTACCTTTTTTTCCCCCTTTACATTGTGCTACAGGCCATTAAAGCAAAGAACACAAAAAAATTAAAAAAGGGGTTTTGACCTGCTACAGCTGTTCTTATTGTCTTATGTTACATTCTTGATGTTGTCTAAGTGTCTAATGCAACACCAGAGATATCCTTTCCAGGCATACAATTTTGCAGAAAGAACTGGATAATTTTGGCATTCTAACATATTCCATAAGTATGCTTGTAGCAAGACACTTATGTAATAGAGGAAAAAAAAAAGTTGCCTGAGTTGTTCAGAGTGCATTTCCAAACATAACAATCTTGCAAGCATCTGAAGGACATCTCCATGGCAGCTGAAAAGCATCTCTGCAGCTTCACATTTTGACCTGGACACATCAATATTAACAAGATAGACTGGAAGATGTTAAGAAGAGAGAAGCCAGTTTACTTAAATGAACTGGGACATCAAAAAAAAATTAAATTACCGAAAATTACATCTGTTGTAGATAATTTTAGCCAAAACTCTACATCGACACAGCCTGAAATTAGAATTTCAAGAGACTAAAAAATAAAGAAAGAAGGCCAGAATTCAGTATATCTGTTTCCAATCATTCATCAGAAATCATCACTGAATAGGAAAAAATAAAATAGAGATTTGCAAGCCTTTGAAAAATGCCAGAATATTTTCACAGCTGCTATTTCTGATCTGAAGGACAATGTCAGTCACCTCATTTATTGAGAGGATTTTTGCAGAGGAGACATAGATATTAACAGCAAAATGGACCCCAGACTTTTGGATGATTTAAATAAACGGTGCTTATTTTTAATCTGCTGAGACAACAGCGCTGAAACCAGCCTGCAATGAGGAGTTTTCTTTTCCAGGACAAGGTATGAAGGCAATCACCCAGACCAACTGTATATTTCTAAAAACTGGTTATCTAGACCCAACTCCAGGCACACAGGATGCAGACACCAGGTGCCCTGTGCCCACTGAGGTGTTTTGCACTGCATTGCAAGCGTTTGTGGAAAACAGCACAGAAAAGAGAAATTACAGAGTAAGGACCATAAGGAAAGTACTGTCGACATAAACCACTGTACTGAATTAATTTTTTCCAAGTAGCAGACACGATCTGTGCTGGGCAAAGAATTAGAGAGTGGATACAAGCAAAAATCTGCAAGTGGGCTGTGGATTAGGCAGCTGCAGGGTTCTGCATCACTTCATCCTCTCACCACACAAGCACATGACCCAAGTTCCCCAGGCAGCACCTTTTAAACTTTCTGATTAAGAAATCTCAGCACTCTTGCCCTTATAACATGACGAAGCCTTTTTCAGACAAAAGCCAGGACCTGCTGAGGGCTGGAGGGAGGTGCTTGCTCAGGAGACAGCCTGCACCCCTGGCCTGTGTGTGCCCCCATGTCAGGGGGTCCTGGCTGCCAGACAGCCACAGCACACAGGATGGAGCAGCAGTGCTGTTGGCACCTGTGCCTTTCACCGTGTGACAAAATCTGTGGGACACCAAGTGCTTCAGGCTTCACCTTCATGGTCACTGTGGAGGCACCTCTGAAGCAGACACATCCCAGCCTGGCATGCCAGTTTTCCCTTCCACAGCCTTACGTGCCCTTCCTACTTTTGTCAGTGTTCTTTGATCTCATTTATTCATTCTTCACTGGGGGCATTCTGAGGTTCATTCCACACAGATTATAATGGTATAGGACAGCACTCATTAGCGTGGCACATTTTGTATTTCAGACATCAAGGTGCTTGTAAGGCTGGGAGTGATTAACATTTTAATAGCTGCCCAAGACAATTATGAGGCAGCTCTGTGCAGCTCATCCAATGCAGCTCAGTGTCACTGACAGAACTTCCCTCAGCAGGAGCATCCTTGTCAGCATGACAGCAGGCTAAGATCCCCCAGGCATATGGAGGGATCGAGAAAGGGCAAATTCCTCCTTCAATTAGTGCCAATCACACCCTGAAGCATACTGTCCATTACAGACTGCACAATGGCTTCCCACATGCAAGTTTTTCCATGCATATTCTGGCACTACCTGCATAAAACATGAAAGGACTGTGAGATTATTTGGCTTTCTGCATCACTAAAATTAAAATAACTGACAGCTCATGCTTATGTAACAGATGTCACTCGGTTCAATACTGAGGTTTCAAGTGTTTCAATCATTTCTCAAAGTCTGAGTGACTTGCTTCATGGCTACAGAGAGCTCCCAACATATAATATCTGCCTCCCCAAATACTCCTTATGAGGAACAAAGGTGGTTTTTTAAATGCATAACCAAAGTGACTAGTCCCATATCTCACACCAAGGACATATCTACAGCAACACTTGCTAATACTTCAAGCAGTTCAGAAATCAAGACATCTAGGCTGAGAGCACAGTATTCATCATTCCAATTACAAAAATAAGCAGTGCAAGCTGAGCGTGGATTTTATGAAGCTTAATTCAGGGAAAGGAACAGAAAAAATTTCCCTTCCCATTAAGTTTCAATACATGTAATAATTGCTGGCAAACACACATTGCTCCAAACACTGCAAAGAACATGCTCTATTTAAAAAAAATTTTTCCCTATCAGTTAGCAAAAATCGGTTACTACTATTTGAAATACGATAAAGCTCTTTTCTGAACACAGCAAAAGATAAAAACCAGGAAATCAGGCAGATTGAACAGCTGCCTCCTGTTTAACAAATGAACACATGGATCTGAATATCGTTTATTACTCTAGTAGCCCTCACCCTCCAAGCACTTCCCTGGCACTTGGATGTGTTTTTACCTGTCCAGGCTGGCGGGGGGCTGGTGTGGGGTCCCGTTGTGCGGGGGGCTCACGGCGTGCTGGGGCTGAGACCCTGCTGCAGGCTCCGAGGGACAGGCAGGACTGGCTGCGACCAGAAAAAACAGCTTTTCATAAAACCAGGCAGCAGCACCCACCTTCTAGATCAGGGTAAGATATTTTCTACAAAAGCCAGCACAGCCAAGGCGAGTTAAGTTTTAAAAAGTGTACAGTTCCCACCCCCCTTCCCTCTCTCTCTACCCAACCCCATCTTCTTTGTTGGGTTTTTAGGCATATAAACCGTGTTTCAGGTCCAAAGTAAATGTCACAGATTTCAAAGCCGTAGCTTTGTGAACAAAAATAAACATTTTACAGTCATATGCACAATTCCAACATGTAAACCAGTGGGCAAAAGAGGTTGGTATCTGGTAGAATGTTATGCTGGCACTTTTCAAGTAGCAGTACAGAATGGAATAGAACAACACTGGGACATTACTAATTCCATACATTGGTATTTCTTGGTTCCAGTAACTCAAAAAGAAATCAAGAAATAAAATCTTCATTGGGAAGCATACTTCTTTAAGTAAGTACCAAATTACTACTCTAAAAGCTTGCAGAGAGCTACATAAAATTAGATTATCCGTGTCCCTCATGCCGAGACCACGTGATACATGTTTTTAGCCTGCCTTTTGGTTTTCTTTAAAGTACAACTACAGCCTTCTGCATTGTATCTAGAGTCACTCTAATTCATATACAGGTCAGTAAAAGCAAGCAACTGCACCCCACCCGTTCTAACATCTGTTACAGTAATTGCAAGGACTATTCAGTACTCACAGCTTGGACATATTTATCTCCATTACCCAAAACCTCATCTGAGAAGCCCCTCCTTCAGCTGCTCTCTTTCACTGTACTCTAAATGTTTGGGCTGAGGACTTCTATACTGAGTGTCTTAATCTGATCTTTGGCAAGTTTTTGTATGGAAGATACTAGAAATAGAGGTTTCTGAACTTCTACAAATGGAATAACAGGAAAACATACTTGCTTTAATACTTAAAAGGAAAAAGCAGAAGCAAAAGTTGTTCTACTTCAGAAATGCAGAAGAATCTCCTATTTTGAAGCAGAGGCCAAACAAATGACCATAAGGTGATGGATTTCTTCATTGTGTGATTTGGCCATTCCCAAAAAGGTCTCCTCAGGTTTTGGCAAACAGTAAGATTTAAGAAAAAAATTTAAAACCACTCTGTTTGTGGGTAGTCAGAGGTCTGTTAAAGTGCAATATGGAAACTCATGTGGCCAGAATATGCCCATTAATCAATACCTTTAACTCATTGGCATATACAGATAGTGCAAAGCCAAACAGTAGAGCAGCCCTGAGGCTGAGAGCAGCTTTCTCTTTATTCAGTCTCTCCAGGACTCCAGCCTTCCCTTGGGCCTGGGGAAATGGAGATCCAAAGTCTCCTCTGCCTTAGGGAACTGACAGAAGACTACTTCTCTTCTATCTCCAGAGAGAAAACACTAGCCAAAGGTTATGGAACACTTTATAGTTCCAGGAATTATTTAAATGGTTTATAACACCTTCAACAGTGCCCGTAGACAAAGATGGCATCCCAGATGAATCCTGTGTTAGTAGCTCACAAACTTTTTGACCCAAGATAATATGTAAACAAATAACAAACACATGTAATGAAATCTGCATCAAAAGGTTTCCTGAAAGTGCTAATTATAGTGTTCACTTTAAACATCAAGAAAAAAAGTCATCCGTCAGCCAGTGCTGCTGTGTTCCCTGTTACTGAACCCAAATACAAAGGAGAAAAAGATTTATGTAATTTAATTTGTTATGCTAAAATAGGCTAAGCCATTTGATAGCTTGACTTCAGTATCTTTAAATAGTGCTAATTCACACCTGGCAATTGTTGAGTATAAGCTACATTTTATTTTTCTTCCTTTATTATAAGTATTCAAGTCTTATATAGAAGTTTACCTAAAAAGAAATTAAGATAGAGGGAATAGAGTAGAAGGAAAGCATAAGAATGTGGGTGTGACATGAAGACTAAGCTTTTGTAGTAGCTCAATTTTGTCAGAAAAAGAAATGAAGACTAAGTGAATAAGGCAGCAGGTGTGGAAGAAAGAAGTCACAGGGAGATGTTTAGAAAAATGAACACTTTCTTTTGATGACTAAGAAGAAATAATCTTTTAAGCAAATCTGCAACAACCACATCTGAAATAATATAAGAAAGAAACTGTAGAATCGGTTTCTTTTGTGATCCAAATCACAAAACAATTTCCTTTCACTTAATAAATAATTAAACTTGTTAAGAAAATTCCTTTTGCTAAACACTAATGAGACAAAGTTGCTAAAACATTGGACTAATTTAGTAATGGCTAACTACCTATACAGAAAAGCTAAATAATTTATGCCAGCTAAGATTTCATTTATATTCCTCTCATAGTTTACTGCAATAAGTGTGCCAAGTTTCAGAACTGTTTCTTAAATCATTGTGCTCAGTAGGCATTTATTCACCTGTTGTGCTCAAGGCACAGTTAAACACAATACCTGCTTCTCCAGTAATATTTGCCTTTGATATATGTCCATTTTGCTGGTCATTGGATTTCTGCAAAGGAAGCACATTTCTGTAAATTAAAAATGGCACTAGAGAAAAAAACTGAAATGTGTTCAATATTTACACATGTTAAGTAGCAACACTGACCTTATCTACAGCTTCTACACGCCTAGTTCTCTTCATGATCTCCTCAAGCCTCTAGAATGAAATGTAAAGGAGTAAACTAATGTTTGCTGACATTAATTTGAATATCTTTCTCCCAAACCACAACTGCTTGTCATTTATCAGCTGTATCTGTTTATTGCAAAAAAGATGAATTATTTATTATTGTTGGCAATATACCCTTCATTGTCACATCAGGCCAGTGAGGACCGCAGCCTTCCTGAAGCACATTTATATCATTTACTTCCTACTGTTGAGGTGGGAAGACTGGTAAGGCAAAACCAATCCCAGTTTCTCTGCACAGACTAAGTTACCTTCTTCCTTTCCAAGCGCTCTTGCTCTTCTCTTTGGAAATGCTTTTCACGTTCCAACCGAATCCGCTCGGCCTCTTCCCGCAGGCGAGCTTCCTCTTCTCTCTGTGTTGGTGGCAAAAGAAAAAGAAGTGAGGAATAATTTACTATTTAAGGACAGTTTTATACTCTATGCTTAATGATGCCTATCTACAACACCCTGAAAAGGCACTTTTGGGGTATACAAGTCACCAAAAATCTTTTCAGATGGAATTGCACATTTCTTGGTTAATCTCCACGTTTTGTGTAGCATTAGGAGTGTAACTAAACAATGGACATCATGTGTGGTTCTGTGCCCACTCTAGAGCACACCAGATGACAAATAAGGAATAAATTTTCTAGCCCTCAGCATTAACACAGCAGCCAGGAAAGTATTGGAGAGATCCATGGTTTGAGTGGTGGATGTTTTTGAGAGTAAAACAAAAGCAGTAGAATGTTTTGTTTGGCCAACAGAGTAACTGTTTAACGAGACCAAGGGCAAACAGCCACAGGCCCGTTTGCACAAACTTTCCATTCTTGTTTTTCTAATGAAATGCAAAATTTGTCTGGAATATACTGTAGAGGGGCCTTGCTCCCTGACAGTGACACTGTTGTATGATGGAACTACAACAGATCATTTGTTGTATCTGTAACGTCCAAAAAAGCCTTGACCATGTGTTATCTCTGAGTTAAGCCTCAGTTTAACATTCCAAAGAAAGTAGCATGCATCTTCTGAAAAAGAAGAATGGAGTTTCTCAGCCATATTCAGTAACACAGTCCTTTAAACACTTATTATCAGAAGCATACATTTATACACCAGAAGAAACCCTTGAGTCTACAAAGCAAATTGAAGTGTTGGATTTTGGAAGAATAAAGCATGTGCAAAAAGTAAGAGGACATATGAGAAGAGAAGAATCCTATCCAGAATGCTTACCACAGCCTCTCCTGAAGTCAGTAAACCAACATTATGCCCATCAGAAATGAAAGCACTTGAAGAACTTAATTTTCATTTATTTACTCTTACATCTTTTGAACAGCTACTCTGATTTCAGGAGGACTGTGCCACATAAAGGTTCTCCTTGGTTTGATTAAATCTACCCCTTCACACCAGCCCCACAAAAAGCAGTATTTGGCATAGGGTTAGAACTCAGCAGTACTGTATCTCTTACACAGTGAATAGTTATCTTTGCATCTGAACTTTCTATAACTGTTGGGACAAAGAATTCTCAATTCCCCAACACAACTCTATTGATTTTTTCATCACAATTTATGAGGAATAAGAAAGGATTTGTTCTAAATACATTGTAAAGAGAGAGGGAAAAAACCAAAACAAAACTCAACTCCCTACCCCATGTTTTTGTCAAGTAGAAATATCTCTACTCTTTGAATTACTCTACGGAATGAAATCCATCCCAACGCTTTTCAGATAGTATTTAAATTTTAGATATTGCTCTAATTTAGGTGCTGTGTAAGAGGTGCTGTTTCACCCACTTTGCTGCCAACTAGATCAACCCAGAAATTCCAAGAGGGAAGCATACCTGTTTCTGGATGCGCTCCATCTCTTCCTTCTCCTTCTGCTCCCTCTCCTCGGCCTGGCGCCGCAGCCGTTCCTCCTTTTCCCGCTCTTCTGCCTCCCTCCTTTGTTTCTCTGCTTCTTGTCTGCGAGCCTCCTCCTCTTCTCGGCGAGCTCTTTCTTCAGCTATCCTCTGTGACAACTCTTCTTTCTTTTGTCTGCAATCATTAAATAGGCATCAGAAAAACAGGTAATAAAAGTAGGGGGGAAAGCCAAGCCAGCAGATTCCTGACCCAGCACTGCTATCCCAACTGGATAAAGGGTACACTGCTGTCTTATTCCTAAATTGTCTGTTCTGCTTCCCATTGGGGCCAAACATGAAGCCCTGTGGAATATAAAAAACTTTGCAGGGCAACACCAATACTTCTTCAGCATACATCTGCCTGATCTATGACTTGCATACTTTCTGAATCAGAAATAGTATCTCTGATTAATATATTTTGCAAAACACTCCCTTCTGCTATTTCATATAATCATATTTTGAAACAAATAAACCTTTTTGGCACCCATCTCACCTCATGGCAATGATTCCTTATTAAAAAAAAGTATCGAATTCTTCTGGTTTTTGAAGGTTACCTCCTAACCTTACTAATGGCTCCTCATCCTTGTATCATGGAGTGAGTAACTTTTCCTCTTCACCTTTGATGTTTCCCAAATTATTTAGGATTTTCTATCTTATCTTTCCAGCTGAAGAATCCTCACCTGTTTAGTAGATTTTCATATGGGAACTGTATTGTACTTGGGATCTTCCTTGATGTCTGTCTGCACTTATTTTTCTAGTTTTACTAGTTTACTATCTCAAAAAAATGTAAAACTCAACATTCAAAATACAGATTTATTGTGATTAGTTCAGAATGACATTCGCATTTTGTTCTTGTTTTCTATTAACTTGTAACAGTTCATTTACTTTGTCAACCATGACTCACTTGATACCTTCATATATTCAACTCCAGACAAGACCTCTTCCCTCAGAAATAATTCACCCAGAGACCACCACCACAGGAATCAAGTTAGAATTATTTCCTATACACATTCCTTTATGCTTATCAGTACAGCAATTCAACTTCCATTTTGTATCTCAGCAACGTAAGATATGTCTCAGCCTGTTCACAACTGACTTATCTCACTGAGGACCAACATCATCTCACTGGGCTCATCTCCTTTCAAGTTCTTTTATGAAGGCACTGCACAGACACTGGAAACTCCTTTCACCCTGAAAGCTGATTATTCTTTACTTTTTATTTTTGATCTTTCATTCTTAGTATTTATCCACCATATTATTCTTATGCCACAGCAGCTTTTTTCTTTAAAACTCTTTTTGAGAGGGTCAGTATTGAGAGCCTTTTGGAAAGCCAGGCTATTTTAACTGGTTCTGCCTTGTTCCTATCAGCAAAGTTGTTAAAGAAGTCCAACAAATTCCAGAGGCATGGCAGCCTTCTAAAAAAGCACTGAACTTGTGCTGTAGCCACAGTCATAAGTATCCAGATGGGCTACTCATTTGATATTAGAAAGTGAGATGCAACATCAATTACTCTCAAAAACTGTAGGGAGGGTGTGGGGGGTGCCTTTATTTTAAATGAGAAAACAAAGAGGTCTAAGTCACAACAGCTGGACACCTAAAGCACCACACTTGATGGAGATCTAACAACTCAAATTAAGAGACTTTGTGCCAATCACAAAGTTGAAAATAGCCATGCAGAGTTCTCCAGCTGGAACAAACAAGTACATCTTTGTTAATCTCTGAGGAAACAACAAATCACAGCTGCAAGGATCTGCTCTCTCCTCCTGTCCTACTTTAAAGCACTGCTTAGAATAAGTTGTAACCTTACAGATCTGCTCAGGTATGTATGGCTCCAACTGAAAAACCCAACAGGAAAATACGGTTTTGGGGAGGAACTTGTGCCTCCTGCACTTCAGTGCTGTGCTTCATATACAACAGCAAAATACACACAAGGAGCTGCTAGAAACGTGTCTTTTCTACTGCAGAGGCCTAGAATTACCTTTCAAGCTCTTCTCTCTCCCTCCTTTCCTGCTCCTCGCGTTCCCGCTGCTCACGGGCAAGGCGCCTCTTTTCTGTCAGCAGCCTTGTTGCTTCTTCAGGGTCAGTGGTACCTGCAGAGGGCTTGGGGGGTGCTGGGGCTGCAGAAGGAGCTGGAGCAGCAGGAGGTAGGGATGGGCTGGCTGCTGAAACAGATGGGACGGAAAATTGGTTTGTACAGACACAGTAGCCGAGGTGTCACTCTCTTGAAAGGAACAGAAAATACTTTTAAATGCACTGCAAAGTATTTTCAAGCTTAGGTGGTTTTTTTAAATGATTCAGAGGAGGAAGATGCTTCTAGATGCTAGAGGTTCACATACCTTCAGGGAAGTTTGGTTTTCCAGGGTGTGTGAAAGCAGCTGCAGCTGAAAGGGTAAGTCAAGTTTTCTGTCAGAACAAATGCTGACAGGTGCTTAACGGGAGTTATGCTGAGTCAGCAAGTCCCTATCATCACATTTCTTAAGCTTGCCCAATTCTGTTTGAAGAGCAGAAATGAAACATTGTGAAGTTATATTTTCTTCTGTCTGATCATCTGCTTCTGAAGATCAGAGCCAGACTGTTTGGGGATAGTCACTTTTGGTGACTTGGTGATCCCAAGCATCAGCTGTCTGAAGGGATCTGCACCAAGGGGAGGACTCCAGCTTTCATCAGTTTTGCAGCTGCTGAACCTGAGGCAACTCATGGGACACAGCTTTTTTAATTTTTCCACTATTGGCGAACTGTGGCATGTGTTCAAATTGCAGTAGCGTTTTCACATCAATTCTTTATTCAGCTTTGTCCACATGACACAGAAAATGTTACAGGTTTTTTTTCAAGTAAAAGACTAGTTCATATTTCTGTAATTTTGCCTGGCATTCTCTAGCACAGGTACATCACCTTTTCTCTAGACACCAAGGGACCATTACCAATATACAAGCTAAGTTAGGGAAGCGTTCCCAGAGTAATCCCATCTGGGAATGCAGACAAACAAGGAGAGGGAACACTTTGAACTGTCAATGAAATCATATTCTGACCCTAGGAATATATATGCAAAATAAGTCATAAGGAACAGCAAGGAGATGATTTTAAATCTGCATTTCCAACCACCCACTGGGATGTGACTATTTTCCTCACCTCACTAGCTTCTAAAGAGGGGTTTCCTCTCTGATTCCCCCCCTTCTATACCTCATCATGTAAACAAACCAATTCAGTTGCTTTCTGTGCTGAATTCCCATCTGCTGACCTCTCTGCTCTCCTCTTCTATCAGCTAAAAACTACAGAGGTCTTTCTGTAACTGCTTCAGGGCTTTCACTGTGAATTCAAATGATATTTCTACACCAGTAATTTAAAGAGTGCCAGGGCCTGTTCTCTAACCTTGAGGTGAGCTGGCACAGTTTAGCTCTAGTGCAATGGAGGTCTCTCCTCTCACATTACCAAAGCAGGTATTCAGTCCAACCCCAGGGAACAGCCCAGACCTGGGCTAACCTCCAAGATGCAGCTGGGAACTCAGAAGATTCTGGGATGTTGAAATATAAAAAGGTAAGCAATTTGATCACTCTAAATCTTGGGAGTCCTTTAGAGCCATGCTCTTAGCCTTGGGGACAGAAGGTAAGAAAATGAGAGGCTGCAATTACAGCCTGGATCAGAAACATACCAGAGAGCCTTTGTAATTGTAAAGGGTATAAATGACAGAGTTCCTGCACCTCAGCCCTTTTTAATTTACTAACATGGGCCAAGGCAGGGCTGTTGCTTTGAAGGGAGCACAGCTCTGTGCTGCTTAGGGCTCGCTTCTTGCCTCGGGCACTGAAGTTGGCAGCACCACAAGTAGCTTAATGCATACCTGCCCTGCTGTCAGGAAAGATAACACCCAAAAGACCTTTAAATCTTCATTGGTATTAGTGAAGTTGTGTGAGATTTGCCTGCAAAAGCTGGAACAGCTTCATCAGCAGTTGCTCCCTGCTGACCTCCTGGCTCCTGTGAGCACAGGGCCAGAAGGCAGCTGAGCCAGAGCAGTGAAAGGCCAGTGCTGTTACTGTAGGAACCTCTATTCACCTGCAACACAGTCCCAGGAGAATCAGCAGCATTCCCCTAGCCCCAAATGCTGTACTTGCACCTCTCTAGATTCTTGAATTCCACCAGTGACTAAGTTTTGGCAGCTGGGGCTTCCATCAGCAGCACAAAGCCATCCTATAACCTCACATGTAAAATGCTCTGTCTGAGGTCTCCATCTTTAGTCCCAACCACCTCCTCTGGCTTTGGGACCAGACATTCCATTTGAAGGGCTGCTTACCACTTTGACTATAGTATCTTCCTCTTTCATTTGTCTCCACTTTATATTCTTGTTTGTATTCTTTGCTGTGAATACAAAATGCTTGACTTTTGAACACCTTTATCACACATAACCTGTTTCAATACTGGGACCTCATCACGAACTCAAACACTGACTGCTGCAAAGAACTGGAGTCTCTCTTCCTCCTGAACTAAACAGTTAAGCAAGCATGACAGCTTCTCTGGTCTGCACCTTATACTGGGGAACTACAACTTGTAAACACTTGCAAAGTTATCTCAGTGGTATCCCTGAAATCGTTTTAAAAGGAAGCTTTCTCCTCAAAAGGAAGCAGGCGAAAGATGGCAATTAAATCTCTTTTACATGCCTATGGCAAATAGATACATCCATTAATCCATAAATGTCAGCTTTTTGTGGGGTTGCACCTTGGGTGGTAGGACCTGGGTATCAGACAGGAACTACTGTAACAGAACTTAATAAAACAGAAGAAATCAATTCACATGAGGTTTTCTCACAGAACAAGCCCAAACGATACCTGCTGCAGTTAAATGCAAGATTACAAATACTTAGAACTGTTATCTGAAAGACAACTACAGGGGAGTCTACAAATTTTAAGTTCAGAATCCTAACTAACCCAACTTGTGGATCCCAGTGGTCACATTGGACTTTCTATTTCATCTTCAAGAGACAGTTTATACCATATTTAGAATGAACTAAAATGTCTGCTAGAACAAACCTACATGTTTTCATTTTCAGATTTATCTTTTGCCCTTTCTACACTTTACAAGAATTATTTTAATTTTTGTGTGCATCCTTTTCTGCATTGCTGCTTTTTAGGGTTGGTAGGGTTTGATGTGGGATTTTTTGGTTTTTTGTTTGATAATTATTTTTAATAACTCATTTTCCCTTAAAAATTCTCCCTGTTCCTTTTTACTCTTCTCCTTGCTTTTTGCATTCCACTTTATTCTGCTAATCTCTCCTGTGATACGGTCCTCTTGCAATATTATACATAAACTAGCAGTTCTATCAGCACAAGTGCACTGTGTCTGGCAGAGCTCACTGCTCACACTACCTTATGTGGTGGCTTCCTGTACCATTAAGTCTTCAGACCTTTATTATTCTACTCCAACAGTGTGTAAAGAAGCTACATTATGATATGGGGGACAAAATTCCAGTCCAAAAGGCAGGGGAGAGGCTTGTGAAGCCACACTGTGTGAGGCAGCCCGGCCTGTTGTTTTGACTTAGAAGCAGGAGGTGTTCAACCTGTCTACAACTTCCTCATAAAGAACACACATCTGCAGGAGTGTTGTGAAGAATTCAGATTAACCTTTGACAGAAAACTACTAAAAGCTACATCATTTCAGAGAAAGGGAAGGAAAAATATAAGAGACTCTAACACATTCCTTATCCTAAAGTAGGACGTCTCCTTACCTTGAGTTGGCTCTGCTTGGACAGTGAGCTGTTCCTGACTTGCAGGTTCTCCAGCACCTGCTGAAGTTCCTTTACTCTCTTCTGTCCTCACCTCATTGGCCTTTTCAGCCTCCTTTTCTGGTCTTTTCTTCTCACCCTCTGGTTTGATCTCTTTTTTGACGGGCCGGATGTTGCCAGGAGAGGGAGGACGTGTCTGAGCAGAGGAAGCTTTGGAGGAACCAGGTGGGGAAGTTATCTGCTTGGGTGTGCCAGGCAAAAAAGGCAAAGACTTGGACGCGTGCCTGTGTAATCAAAGAGTGACAATGCTGGTTTCCACCTATATATCACTTCTACAACCATAGCAGCTAAAAATAAAACCACTTCTCTATTTCTCTACCAAGCAGGACTCTGGCACAACTGATTTGCTTTCCTGCAAAATGCTTCTCTTCAACTCTCCAGATGTGTGAGGGCTGAGCCCAGCCAGGAAAGAAGAAACCAAGCATTTCCTGTCCCTTCCCCTTCTCCAGAGTAGTAGCAAGATTTTTTTAAAAGCAGGACTATCTTTCCTTTTTTTTGCAGAGAGAAAACATCTACGTCATCAAATAAGTTTGCCCTGTTTCACATTTAATTAACAGAACAATCAAAGCTGCCTATAGGCATGTCCAGCTGAGCGTGTACTTGACTTACCAAACTGGAGAGGGAGCTGATGATCTAGCTTTGAGGCTGGAAGTAAAATGACCTCCTTTAAAGTTGGCTGAGAAGCTGGATGACAAATGGTCCTTTTCTCTTTTGTCAGTCTATAGCTCGGCAAACAAAAAGACAAAGTCAAGCCAGAGTTCACACAGCTAAAGAAAGCAAAGCAAGCTCAGTTGAGGATGAGGAGTTGGGGGGCTGAGACAAAGCAGTGCTGAGTCAGTGGTTTCTACAGCTTGTTTAACAAGTTTATTAATATAGCTCCTGTAACCTGAAACCATCTTTGTCACTAGATGTGCATTTGACGACAAAAATCCTTCTTAATCATTCTCTACTGTCCTAAAATGCAATGAGCTAATTTGCAGGCGCTTATTTTTACACAGGCAAAAAATTAGCTTTTATAGTTTGATCTTTGCTGATTGCCACAGAGTACCTTCCACTACTTCCCATAAACACAGGATTTCATTTGAAGAAAAAGCAAAACAAACTGCCCCTGCCCCTGCTCGTACTTGGTCACAGCCTTCCTATATAGCACAATTTTGGGTTCATGCTTACATGGGAACACCAGAGATGTCCTCAAAGCTCTCAAATATGCTGCACACTGCATCCTATTCTTTCTTTTCTTGGATGATTTTACAGCACATACTTTTTGCCATTGGTTCTTATACCTGAAAGTGATTTCCTTTTTCATTCTTTATTTTTTAAAAATAAAATCCTAAGTTGAGAAACATTTCTAATAATACAAACCACAGCTATAACAGAACTACTGCTTTAAGGGAATATATCAGAAAGTAGGCATCTACATACTTCCCCTCTTTAAGTATAGATGAAAAACTTCTTGGTTTTGGAATAATGAGCTGAGACTCTGGGAGTCTGAAGAATGGGAATACTGGAAAGGGCAGTGAGCTGCCACTCAGCCAGCAGGATGCAGAGGCTGCTGCTCACCACCCTGGCTGGGCCTTAAACACAACCCCTGCAGCAGCTGTATCGTGAAGCTTGAGAGCCTCACCAGCTGAAAGCTGTGCAGTGCTCAGCCCCTGAACTGAAAGCCAGGTTAACAACTGGAAAAGAAAGGCTGAAACAACTTCATGAGCACATGATGTGCTGAGTTATCAAAGTAAACACAACCAGAATAAATGCATTACAATGAGCAAGAGTTTTGGCTTGTTAGCAGTAACTCGCTATTGGATCTGCTTTATTAGTACTGAAAGCAGAACATCAGAAAATTTTTCTTCATATCAATAACATAAAAAGCTGAATTCCTACAGAAGTTCACAGAAGAATAAAAGATTCTCCACATCATACAAGCTACTGGAAACAGCTCTTAACTCACTCATTTTATATTAACAACATTTTTACATCATCTCCTCCACCAAAAAGTAACAACCTTTCTTCTTTTTAATTCAGGAAAAAAGAAAAATAAAGCCAAACCCCGAACCACTTGCAATGAGAAAGACTCAAGAAGGAGAACCACTAGGCCGGGAGACTGCAATGCACTATGCACATGCCATCAAATTTCTCTAGAGATACATCCCAATGCTATGCCTTAGCCTAAACCTCAGTAAATTACCCTCTGCCTGAAAGATTAAGTACTGGCTATGACTCGTGCCACTTTGGTTAACACTGCTTCCAACAAGGATGCCAACAGCAGCACTGCCTCTTCACCTTCTGCCCATCAGGCCAAACAAAAATGCAAGCACCTCTTGCACAATCTTTTGCAGAGATGACTTCAACTCTTCTCTCACTCTAAACTAACTCAGGTTGTAGAGTACCAGGAAAAATGTAACTGCTCAGGTTCAGCAAATGAATTTGAACTGGATCTGACTGCATCCCATTGGCTTGGAGCACAGTCAACACGAGTTTGTTTTACCTGTGTCACACTGTTCTGATTTTCCTAAAAGCTCAGATCAGTCCTAGTGCTGCTCCTAAATCATTCAGAATTAACAGTAACCTGTGGAAAGCCTTGCTTATAAACCATGCTCCTAAACCAACTTCTTCCTTCCCAAGGAGGAAAAGTTTACTAGCCTTGTCTCCTAAGAAAGTACAGATGAAATGAGAGTACTCTGTGCACTTTTGTACAGAGACATGTGAGTGCATGCATTCCCCCCTCTTTATTCTAGGGGCTCAGCTGAATTAGAGGCCTCAGAAGACATCAATTTCTGGAACCCTTGTGAAAGCAGCCTGCTGGGAAAAACAAGTTCCCCACTGAGGGAAAAGTGGCAAGACCGTCTTGGGCCTTAAAAGGCAGCAAAGAATCCCCTTCAGAACGGGGCACTGTGACTGCCCCTGTGCCTTGTGAGAAACTAAGGCATTTACTCTGCAAACACAGGTGTTTGGAAAACATCCGTGTTTTTCCACATGGATTCTTTGGCGGATAATCCGTCTGTGCCGCCACATAACGCAGCGCGTTTCAGTTTAAATCCAGCCAACTACGACACAAACGGGAGAGGCTGGGGAGAGTGCGGAGAGGAGGGAGTTTCCCTGCAGCCATCCAGTCCCAACAAGCAGTGCAGCCCTGCAGGTGGCCGTGGCAGGGGACAGCAAGGACACGAGCAGCTGCCAGCCTTACCCCGGCCAGGTGCGTGGTTCTCCGACGTCCCACGGCATCAGTGGAAGCAGAAAGTTTGGCTCGTTCTCCCGAATTCCTACAGTTCATGGCCTTGTAGGACAGAGGGCTGAGGGGGCTGCAAGATGCTGAACGGGGACAAACGGGGATAACTACGGTGTCGGTTGGTTTTGTTATTTGTTAGTTTTAATTACAGAGTAGCGTTGGAGAATTGACAGAGGAAAGCCAGCAGGGACAGAAAAGACCGAGAAAGACAGAAAAGAAAGAAGGTGTTAATGCATAGAGAAATGACTAATTATCAAGTCAGAACCATCATTTGACACATTGGCTTGGCCACGCATACAGCAAGGATGCAAGTTCAAGAGGTGCACATTTCCATTTGTAAACTAATAGTTTCTTTCTAAAAAATTAAGAATTATGCCATGATAGTGGGTAGTAGATAGTATCAATGTTTTCCTGTTAAGTTTTTGTACAACTGGTGGTTCTGAAAAAGCAGTAGAAACAATGGCTGATCTGACAGATTAGCTTAGTACATGCATTGAAATGAGTTTCAATTACATTCAGAATAGAAAACAGTCAAACTAAAATCAGAATGCCTACGAATCACATTGGAAGTAAAGAATATTAAAGGAGACATACACAGAAAGATCAAAACCCATTAACAATACAAAACAGCTTAAACTAGGAAATCAATGAAATCACTGTCTACAATTTTTAGCAAGTGATTTGTTTTTAAAATTCCTTCTTTTTAGGAGTATTTTAACCCATCATATTTCTTGATACTGCTAGAGAAACAACTTACTCAAATACATTCTTGACACCAAATTATTTTACACATTAAAAAAAAAAAAGCAGGCTGACAACAACAAATCAGCTTGGAAATCAGTATTTGAGTAACCAGGATGGCAGCTTTTGTTGGTTTGCACAAGGAAAGAGACTATTACCAAAAGACCTGACAATAGCAGGTATCAAATATACAGTGTTCTGATTTTATCTTCAAAGAGAAACTAACTGCAAAACATATTATGGGAAACTTCTTGCAGCAAAGTGTTCTTGGACTTTCTCTTGACTTAACTGAAGGAGAAGATTGGGAAAAATTATGTTATTACTGCAGAGTTTTATTTATGTCCTGTTTGACTCTTCTGGCCATTTAATTGAGTCTTAGCACAATTATTATCCAGCATGTTACTTGAGGAAAAAAAAAGGGGCTCTATATAGTATCTTTCATATTCTTTTTTTTCCCCACGTCAAAGAAATTTACATCTTTTATTTCCTTAATAAAAAACCAAAACAAAACCAAAGCAATATTTCTTGCCTCTATATATCCCTCTCTGAGCACGCTTGAAAGAATGCAGTTCCACATACAGTTAATTCTTCTGGTCTTACAAAAGTACAGCTGCTGTTACAGGAAGAGCTCATAGACTTAACAGTACTAATGCTGCAAATTCTCCTGCACCAAGAGATTAACATTATGAATAAAGAGTCTCATGTAAGTGTTACAGCAATGGCACTAATGCTTGCCTTATAGTTTATAGAGATTTATGTTTAATGAGGAATTATGACTAACTTAAAAACAAGCAAGAAAAAACAAAACAGGGATTTTTGTTTGTGTTTTTATTTTGGTTGAGGGCATCCAAACCAGATAGGAGGCAGTGGCATAATGTATGTTTTACACCACTTATAATTTATGTGGCTTCTGCTCTGTGATTCAATTCCCCTTCTGCATGCTGATTATCTGAAGTTACCACCAAGGATGACATCACAAGTATTAAAAGAAAAGCAGTTCATTTTCATTTGTGATGTTTCCAAACAATGCTTTAGGCAGCACTTCCAATGATTTATGTACTAACAGGATTACATCTATTCAGAGGAGCTTTTTGAAGGCTATTTAAAAAACATTTTGATTTCGAAGGATTTATTTAAATAAAGATCCAGACGTACTTTTATGCTGGATGTCCCTAATAGCTCTGTTAAAATTTAAGGACATTAATCCATATTTAACTCAGTTTGGACTTTTTACATTGCAATTTATTTTTACAGCCAAAGGGCAGGGTAATTTTCTAGAAAATAATGGCAACTGGGATGAGTGGAGTGCTCATAGCCCAGCTGAGAGCCATTGCCATCCCCTGATCATTAATCTCCAGAACCATCCTGCATGAAGGGGCTGAAGCTATTGCTCCTAGAGAATAATACCTGGAAAAAAATGAGCAGCTGGATTATGTTTCTGAGTGGTGTAGTTCTAGTTAGCATAGGGAAGGCATTTCAGGAAATCACCTCAGACTGAACTGACAAATCAATCTTTCCTGCTACCTGTAGCCTTTCTCAATATTCCACTCAGTTTAGACTTTGTTGTGCAGTATAAACAACAGCAGTCACCAAACGCTTCATGCTTGCTCCAGGAAGGTAATCACTTCCACACTACCTTCTCAACTATTCCCTAACGGAGAGCTGAATTTCCAATATCCTGCTTGGTAGGTGACATTAAATATTAATTTTACAAGCTATTGTTTTTGAAGAGCAAAAAAGAATTCTGCGCTTGTTAATTCTACTACTGGCAGAATATCATCCACATTTTTGCTCCTACAGCACTACCCCTGTGGAAATGTACTGCAGCCTAATTAGTTATAAGAGTTCTTAAGTGAAAGCTTCTTTAAAAGTAATCTTAGCAGATCTCTGTTCCTTCTTACCTTCTATGTTCTTTAATTAGAATAAAAATCCTGTCCACATCAGACAAGAAAGACTTGCCTAGACTTACAGTAACATATTGCTGCACGTGCTGAGTGTGTAATGGTAAAGTTCCCAGTGGATGATTATAAAACATCCTATGATAAAATATCCTATGATAAAAGAAGAGGCAGCTGTCACCTGCCTAAAATACATGATAAGCAAGCATGCCCTGGTTGTCTTTGGAATACAGTTCTGCCTGGGCCTTCAATTACCACCTAGCAATATCATCACATTTCTGCACATTAATTTTCCCTCAGTAACTACCATCAGAGAGCTGTTCTGGGGTCGGCAGACAACTTTAAAAATATTATAACCTCACTAAACCTGCACGTTTAACTTCACATGTATTAAATGCACAGTGGCCAGGGCCTATCTTTATACAAGTCTAACTTTCTCCATGTGGGAAGTGCTCTGGTAGGGGCTAAAACTCCTTTGCAACAAGCAGCTCGCAGCTTTAGCAGTGGATGTGCTGAACCGGCTCTTTCCAACAAGGTGTGCATTTCTTTAAACAGCCCTGGTCAGCGTGATATTGTTGCCCTGCACGTTTTGTATTCATTTATTGCATTGATGAAGAGGCAAAAGTAAGGAAGAAGTGGTAGGAGAAAGAGAAAGAGGCAGAGCAAACAACCGTACAAAGAAGCTTTCGTGCTGTCATACACACTAATCATGGACATTCAAGTTCATTCTGGGATGCTACACTCATAATTAGATCAATGACTTTACAACATCCTGCAGGGAATCTGCAAAAATCAGTGTCTGAGACACGAAGCCCGTGTTTTGATAGGATTACCTGCATCTCCAGACAATGCAGCTGTGCTTTTACTCCGAGCCAGGAAGGAGTGAGTGGGCGTCAGGAGCCTGCTCACGATGCTGCTCTCCCATGGGCTGAGCTGGAGGCGCCGAGCTGAACGTGCACCACACAAGCAAGATGTTAGATCAAACACCTCCCAAATAACCACATGCTGCAGCAGTGTTAGTACGATTTCCCCACTACTGCATACCGAGCAAATCTTGAAACTGTCCTTCAGAGATCAAAAGCATACAATAGTTCAGTGGCTTGCATTTTATTATTACTCCTTTTTAGCACAAGAATTCCTATAGGAACATGTACATCTGAACATTTAATTTGTGTTACTGCCAGTGGCATTGTGGCAAATTGTTACCAAATTAATATGGATATTTTGCACATCTGCCACATTCCATGTTAGGAATGATAGGATAATTTCCCTACTAGGAGGACAATTGCCACTCCTAAATATAGACTTCAACAGAGATGTTTGTGTCCCAAACTCTTCCTACACAAAAGTATAATCTTCCAGTTAACTTAAACACTTTCCAAAGTTTGCCAGCCTACCTAGAAAAACCAAAGAAGGTTGCTTACTGCTATACAGAGAATTGTGTCAATGAGGTTTTATCAAAGTGTTGCCAAACGATAGTGCACCTCCACTGCAGATACCAAGCTCAGCAGCTACAGTTGTCTCAGTAATAGGTGAAGGCACAGAAAACAGTAAATATATTTGATCATTAATTCTATGTCCAAAGATCCTGCTAAAGATCGCTTTCCATGTAGAACAGTGAAAAGAATCAACATTTTGCATTGTTGTTCTATTTTGAAAATGCACTACATGTTGACTTTGCTGCAATCACTCTGTTGCTTTGCTTTTCCCAATGTTGTCTAATGCAACATAGCTTGTCAATTTAGTCCTTTTATCTTGTAAAGTTTCTTTACTTCTTTTTAACATACTAATTAAACATTTATCGTGGTGAAGAATTAACCAGGAAAACTGTATAAGTTACTTTCTGTATTGAATTGGGTATTTCCTTGATATTCCAATGCAACAAAATGTTTTATAATGAGCATCACAAGCCAAAACATTCAAGTAGTTCCCAAAGTAGTTCATTATAGTAAGCTTACTATAGCAATAATCTTGATATTGCAAGTGAAATCAGGTCTTCTTACATCTCAGCATTCATTTGCCTTAGTTTAGCATTTGCAGCAACAAAACTGCAGCTTGAATTTATGAGGCTCAGTCTCTATAACATTCATTGAAGTGACTGGCTGTAATAAACCCGACATTCATTTGCATTTTTAAAGGAAGAGATCCATCACTTTTAATAGACATAAACTCTGAATCTCTCTTTAATCTACTCCTTGCTGAGCCCCATGAAAAGAGAGGCTGATCTCAATCTCCTCCTATGAAAATATAATTGCTTAATCTGCCCTCAGTGCTGTTTTGCACTTCTCAAATTGCTGCCTTAAATTCTGCTAACTCAATAAGGGGCATTACTATAGAAATACAGGACTCTCAAACACAGCAGGCTCTCTTCATAACTGTCCTTTTACACAATGTACTATTGCCAAAGCTTTTGTGATGGATGGTTCCATTCTGCAATGGTACAGATCATACAGACACACAAAATACCCTACAGAGACCTCCATTACAGCACACACATTATCATTAAGCTTGCAGTTTAACAATGAAGAAATCACAGAAGTACCATTAAACTGGATGGAATAATGGTAAAGTCTTTGTTTCCTTTCATCCTCAGGCATCGTGCTCAGTATGAGCACTGTTTAAAGCTACTGCTGCAAGACAACAGATCCTTTTTTGTGGTCTCAGGCTTTAGAAGTGAGGCTCACAGGTATGATTGTGGATGGGTCTGGAGAAACTCTTCTACTGTAGTTTGACATAAAGATCACACAACTTCAGAAAGCAGTCCCTGATATTTTAGGCCAGTAAATCAGTACTATGTGTACCATTCATTTCTTGGAGTTTATCTGTACATGGAAAGTCAATGTCACAATGTAAATATGGCCCTGTGGGCCAGCTGCAGGCCTTACCTGGCATATGAGGCCCCAGAGATGAAGTAATCTCAAGAGGACACAGCTAAGAGACTGATGATTTAGAATACCAGTCTCACCTATCATGTCTGACATGTCCCTCACCCTAAAGATGAGCATGGTTCAATTATTTTTGGCCCTAATTCTTGGGAATTTGTATCTACGTCACCTATTGGAAGCAATGACATGTCCACAGCATCCAACTAAAGCAGTGAGGCAGTGTTTGGAGTGAGCTAGCTGATATCCACAACAGTCAGCTAAGAGAGCCCTACAAAACCTTTCTTCTCCATGTAAGCAATAAACCTGGTTCAGAGAGTCAAAATAGTTTTAGCCAGGACCTTGGAGTGAACTCTCCCTGGAAATATATAATGAGTTTAGGTCAGAGTTTGTTTAGATACACATACTGAATTTTCCAAAGGCACAGGTCCCTGAAGGCATCATACTTGACACTTTCAATACATATTTTAACAGATTAGCAGCACCATTCATCTAGAACAGACAAACTTTCACCCACTTAGTTCCAAGTACAAGAGTATTAACACCTAAATGCATTGAACAGCTTCAGTTTGGTGTCCAAACCACACTGGAGCAAAATTGAATACCAAACCAAGAGCATCCCAAAATAATAAGATCAACTTTAGGACATCGAGCTCAGGGGTTTTTTTTCTTGCTCTTTTTGTTTTTAATGCCTCAGGGTGACATTTTCAAGATTTAGAGTTTCAAACCATCTGACATACAAGGGGAAACAGTATTTTTGTTCTCATAATAGTGTTAAGCTACCATTGTGAGGGCTTTCTAATAGAATTATAGAATGGTTTGGGTTGGAAGGGACCTGAAAGATCATCTAGTTCCAACCTTCCTCTCATGGGCAGGGACACCTTCCATTAGACCAGGTTGCTCAAAGCCCCATCCAGCCAGACCTTGGGCATCCACAACTTCTCTGGGCAACCTGTTCCACCTGTCTCCACCCACCTATTTTACCAGCCTCAGAGTGCAGATTTTCTTCCTCATATCTAATATCTAATATCAATTAAGTCTTAGTCCTATTACTGCATGTCCTTGTGAAATGTCCTTCCCCAACACTCTTGGAGGACACTTTTGCTGTGAAGTCTCCCTGGAGCCTTCTCTTCTCCAGGCTGAACAAGCCCAACTGTCTCAGCTTTCATTGCTCCATTTTCACACAGAAAGCACATTTGTGGTAGGCTTGCTGGTACAAGAAAGTACCCTTACCCACAGCCATAACTAGGTTATTTTAAGAAGATTAAAGATCTTTATAACTTAGCTTGTAACTAAAAATCACACAAAGTTGCAGAGAGCTGGCAAAAGTAAATTGGTTACAATCATCTGTATTTGTCTTCAGGAAATACAACCTGAATATTGGAAAGTTGTCTCAGCAGCAGCAGAATAATTTGCAAGTAAGCAAACAGCAGCATTTGATTAGCTGTAGGAACAGATGGGAGGCAGGGATTTAACAGGCCTTCTGATGAGCACCACGAAGGAGACTTTCATTGATAAATGTGGTGTTTGCTTACACACATACACAATATGATGAGGAGTGGATAGGGGAAAACTGCTCTTTCAACAGGAAATAACACTGGAGTTCCTGAATGTCTTCTATAATGGTTGCAGAAAACGGTGATGCAGTGGTTGAGACCATCATCTGCTTGAAATAAAAATCACTGTGGAGAGGGGGAGGAAAAAAACTAGCGTGCAAGTTTGCAAAATTCGAAGTATGTAACTCATACCTCATCAAAAGTATTATCCCCTTTCTGAGCTCTCCTTAAAGAGCACAATTGCTAAAATCTACTGGTCAACAGCAGTTTTCTCCCCTTGAATGTGTGTGTGCATGTCTTGTTACAGTTTCAACTATTCACTAACTACAGTAACATAAAAGCATAATGAGAAGCCTGTTCTAGCTGCCCAATTGTACAGCTGTGATCGAGAGCTATATAGCAATACTTGAAATGGCATTAACCAGTCTTTTAGCTGATTAATAAACTTAATAAACTTAGTAAAAGTTAGTAAGTTAATAAAAACTTCTGTCTTTTGCTGCACCAAAAAAAAAAAAAAAATTGTCCTTCAAAGGATAAAAAGGTGCGGCACAACAGATGACAAGTTCTTGTTGACAGCTATAAGCCACTTAGTAGGTAAGCTTATCATCCTTATCTCCAGCTCACGGTTTTGCAGGTAGGAGTCTGTACTAGAGACAAAGTGTGACTGGGTGCCCTCTGGAAGGTGAAATGGGGAGCAGGCAGTCGCAGCCTTCCTTTAACAACCTGCCTTCAGAGGCTGAGGCCACTGGAGAGACTGGTGGCACTTCTCCAGATACATGGCTCAACTAGGTTTAGGTATGACTCTGCATGAGAAAAAACATTTATAGCATTTGGATTTACTTTCTGTCTTGGAGTCTGCGAAAAAGTCACGAGAGACTCCTGAAGAGTTCTGTGCTGTTTTAGTAAAAATGCCAAGCAAAGAATGCCTCAGCATTTTGATATATGGCCATCACTTCCATATTCCCTTTTTTCCTTACCTCTAGACTGCCTAGAACTTAGTTTAACTTCTCCTGAACCTGAAATGGGTGGCATAAGCTAAAACACTGTGTCACAGTCCATAAGAAACTCTCCTTCATACTTAATGCCTGCTGCTGTTCACCTGCCCACAGCACCAAGACCCTTCCTCAAAAAACCATCCCCTGGCAAAGAACAGCAACCATCTGAAAAAATTATACACACCTGAAAAGCTAATAAAGCTAAAACTGACTGGATTTCAACATTTAGAGCAAGAAATGACTGGTGTTTAGGAATAAATTATTTTCTAATGCAATACTGTATTTTTCACAAGTTACCAGACTGTACAACTAGGATGAACATGGCTCATCAAATCAATCAGATACACATGTTCAAGCAGACTTGGAACTTAAGACACACAGATAATGACATCGACCAGACAACACAATTAGAATTCCATTTAAAAAATTGTTTTTTAAAACAATTTTATGGATTGAAATGGGACAGAACTCATTCTCAGTGGAGGACAAAAACCTCCTACCAAGTACTTTACAGTAAAGCTCTTTGCACAAGTTACACAAGACATTCTTTTATAAAACTTTTAAGCTCAATGCTTCAATCTCATAAGTCCTCAGAACAGAGGCAGCAATTCAGCTATGTTAATTTTTAAAAGCTTGATGGTTTATCATTTCTTGGACTTGTAAACACCAAAAATGTACACTGAAATGAAGCAATCTTTGAGAAATAACTGGACACAAAAAGTCAATAAACAGACAATATGAGAAACACACATACCTCTTCCATAAAAATAACCAAAAATGGTAATAAAAAATTGTAATAAAGTAACTGCTTGAAAGCTTCATGCAACATGTTCTTAGACATTCAAGAACTATTACCAAAAAAGAAAGGAAAACAAAATAATGACAAAGTGGTCTAATGCAAATAAAAGGTCACACATGATTGCATGCACTATGGAGTGATGTATTCCTTCAACAGTTGTACCTCATTTACTAAAAACCTGACAGAAGCACTGCTTTTATTGTTTGCTAAAGTAGGATTGTTTAGGTAAGTTCTCTTGTTTTAAAAAAAAGCAAGAATTATTTGTTCTCACAGGAAAAAATGTTCAACCATTTACTTGTCACATTTGAAGTCTTTCCACTACCACTTAGATGAAGTACAGAAAATGACTTCAGGAGCTTGCTTTGTGTGCAAAGTAAAACATCAGTATAGAACATTCTTTCTTGCTACTCTTTTAATGCTTTTTTTCTTCAAAACTGTACCTCTGTCTGGAGAATTTAGTAATGTTGCAGATGAGGAGGAGAGCCGCTTGTTAATGACTGGATCAACATGTTTCGAAAGGTTCATTGTTGAAACAGACCGCCTGCCTCGATCTAAAACAAATGGAGATAATGCTAATTGACAGCCCACTGCAATAGTGCAAGTTCTAGCTCACTAGTGGGAGGAGGAAAACAGGACTAGGGCACTCCTGCTCTACCACAAGAACTTCCAAAATAGAATGGATTTCTCAGCAGACGTTGTACAGGTGACTCAAAGACTGGGCACAACACGGTTTGAGCTTCAAATGTGTAAAATGTTCTGTTCGTTATCACTCAGAGGGTTGCAGTCTAAAGATTTTCAATATTGTCAGAAAATCTTTGCTCATGGCTTACAACAGAAAGCTTCAGGGAAGGAGCAAGATTCTTGGAAATACAAAGTTAGTCACAAGAAAATCACCTTGGCACCTGAATAAAAGGTGACAGGGCACTGTTACTGGGTGGATGGTCAATATTGTGACAATACAATGCTGAAAGATTAGGGAAGACTAGCACACAAAGGAAGTGAGGGTATGCACAAAAGAAATTAAAAATTTAATTAAAAATCCCACAGTTATGTATAGGTGCTAAACCACCCACCACAGAGTTATTTTCAGCGTGCTGAGAATGAAGTTGTAGTGAGTCAACCCAACTCAGCACACACCTCAGCAGATTTTAAAAAATCAGCCTCTGAGGAAGGTACTTATAATGCACCTACTTGGCATACATAACACGAAAGATTTATAATTTTATTTTAGTTTCTCTACTTTTTAAAGCAGTGTTACATCATTTGCACAACTGCTGCAGTCAGCATCTGCACCCTGCTGAGGGGGTGATGGTTATTTCAAGAACAGAGACTGCACACACTTTGTGCATGTGTGTATCACAGGAAGTTTGCTATGTCCTTTCTTTTCTCTCTCTAAAAAAAAAAAACCCAAACGGAAAGAGCTCCAAGCTCCATGTATCGACTTCACATTCTCCATTACAAATTTCCATTTGAAAATCTGACATTCAAAAGATGCTGTGAGAATCAATTCTGTTTTTGCTTACGTTTTAGCATGTACTGAACCTCAGCACTACTCAGCAAAGCACTCAACCATGCTGAAATGCAATGAGGCTTGAGCATATGCATAACTGCTCTGCTGATTCATATTCTGTGTGTGCAAAAATGTGTCTGCACACTGTTTTCAAAGCAGATACAAACTCAGGAGGATGACAGCATTAAGAATGCTGCTGCTGAAATATTATTTGCCATTGTTTATTTATGACAAGTGTATTAACATTGTATTTACCTGTTCTGTCTTAATAGATTAAATTATACTCACTGTGTATAAAAAAAAAAATCATAGAAATAGAGCATATGAAAAATAACTTAACTCTCCCCAGATCTATGATTTATATAGGATTCACTATAACTGGTTAGACTGAATAAAGATTCTCCCTACCCCATGTGATTATTTGCTAAGTTTAATTTTAGAATGACTTGGCGAGGGCATAGAACTGGCAGACTGGATACTGGGAGGGGAATAAAACTCAGAAATGGGTTTTAAAAAGGAGACATCTAAATGTTCTAACTAAGAACAAGACCTCTGTAGGCTGGCAAGATGATCCCACATTGATCTGGGGGGTAAATTGGGGAATGCCCTGTGCAAGTCATTACTGGAGACACCTGAGGCTTCCTGAGAACAGAAAAATATTTGTGGGGATGGGATGGGGATTCTGATCTCATGTCTCATCTGCCACTGAGAAACTACACAGTCTGTCAGTACAGCCAGAAATTTCTACATTTGGCAGAAAGGATGTACTGCATAAACTGGCTTTCTAAAGATGACAAATGACAATATTGAAAATCACCTCTGCTATTAGGCATGACAACATTTCTGGTGTCGATGAACCTTATTTAAATGAATGACATTCAGCATAAGGATTTGCATACAAATGTTGGCAATACGAATCCTATAGATGTAGAATAGGCCAAATGCAATCCATTGCCTGGAAAATTGCTGCTTTCTTTATCCAAAAAAACCAAAAAAGAAACAAAAAAAAAGGAATTAAAATACCCATGAGCAACAAAACAGCCAACGCAGCTGGTTATGTGTCTGTGTTCATGTGCAAAATAATTGTAAATCCTGCGTGCAGTATGCCAAAAGGGTTTCAGAAAATAACAAAATATTCAAATTTGTTCTCCTTGAATTCCAGTAGATAGAATATTATGCTTCATTTCAGTGAATTGTGCCAAATCTTTAGAGTCAGCCAGCAGTAACTCTCCACCATAAAAATAAATAATAATGAAAAATCTGGAACTAACAACAGTTCTAATCTATCAGCATGGTGTTAAGCATGCATTGCAACTACATGAGGTGGTTTAGTTACTGATGGTCTCGCTTCCTGAGAACTAGCTATGGGTAGAGGAATAACAAACCACAGCATTATGTACCAGGTTTTCTAGCACCACCCAGAGATTTGAAGTGGTGCTCCAGGCCTGCTAAATCGAGAAAGGTGAATGATGATTCAAAAAAATAACCTAGGGACAGAATGCAAGACAATGATTTTTCACAGAAAATAAAATAAAAATCAAATAAGTTATACAAAGTTAAGCAAAAAAGTAACCTTTTATGAAAAATAACTGTTTATTGAATTTATATATGACAAAAATTTCAGAGCATTCTTTTCTCAATTTTTTTTTGTTTGCCCCTGGTGAAAGGTTGGACACATTGAAACTAGAATAGGAAGAAAAGAACTTAAAGTATCACTTCTGTTAAAAGAAGTAAAGGAAAAGTTCTCTTTTTGGGGGTTTGATTCATATTTAACAGGGCATATACACATTAATGATTGGCAGATTAAGTTAGAGAAGATAATTGGGGAAAAAAGCATATAGTTTAAATTCACTCAAACTTAATTTGCCAATCTTTAAGTCTGCTTAGGGGAAGACAAGGGACTTCTATTTCCCAAAATATCAGTACAAGGCACAGATAACTTATCACAACAATTTTTCTTCCTCGTGTCTACTTTAATCTCAGTATTTGGTCATTTCCACCAGACCTCCTTTTTGAGGCACACAGCTAGCATTTGCCACAGCAGCTCATATCACAAGATTGACACAGCACAAGCACACCCACATCAACACACACCAACAACAGCAAAGCAGCAGAAGCCAGCAGCTGTAGCCAGGTAACTACAGAATCAGTCAGCTCCTCAAACAGGCTCTAACTTTTGCTCAGATTTCTCCTTTTTACCTTTTTGCTACACAGGAATGTCACAAACATGCCATTGCTAGCAATAATAGGACGAAGAGCGAAGAATTCAAACTACCACACACTGAATCACCCTCCCTTTCAGAAGAAGAGAAGTGAATTCCAGGGAGCTGGGGGAAGGGAAGCTGGCAGGGGGAGCAAGCCTCCCTCTTTACCTGTGTTGGTAATTCGGTTGTGCAGTGCTCCTCCCCAGGACCACCTGTTTTGTCTTTGTTTTGGCTTCTGGCTTCGCTCAATTGTGCGACGAACAACAGCTTCATGGCGTTCCTTGGGTACAACAGGATAGTGCATTTGGAGACTGCTCTAAAACTTGGATTTTTAACTTCATGTCCTCATCAAACCCTGCTACCCTCCGTCCACGTGGACAAAACCAAGCTGGCATCTTGTGTTAAACAAAATTGAGTTTATGTGCTGCCTACTAAGACACACACACACTAGAATAAAATTAAGCAGCAAATAAACCATAAATACGTTAGAATGTTAACTGAAATTTTGAAAAGGTGAGATCTTGTTTAGTGGCCCTGCCACTACACAAACACATCCTGGTGCTGCTTCCCATCTACTAAATCCCAGAAGAGTGGGAGAGATAGGAAACAAAACACCCACAAGGATGAGGTGACTTACACAGGATCACACTGCGTGGACTTTCCAGCTTAACAGAGACAATCAGCCAAGAGCATATTTCATTACACACTCATTTTTAAAAGGTTTTCTTAGAGCAACTTAAACATTTAACTAGCCTTAAACTGAATGGCTAAGAATTAACAGATAACCATACAAACCTGACTCAGGCTGTGTTTTTCTGCATGAGTTTGCACAGTGCCATGCACTGTAATCCAGGCATGCTCAACTTCACTGCATTTGATTCATAACAGAAGCAGTACCTGTGCAAGCAAGGCTTAAAATCCTTCCACACACTCTGTCAAACTGACCATGGCTCCTGTTGCATTTTTTACATCAGCTTTTGAAGAAGAAGTTTGACAGTGCTGTATCTGATGGCAAAAGAAGTTGAAAAGTGTTTTCATGACATTCATTCTTACCTTCTCTTCTTCTAGTTTCTGCCTTCGCTTTTCCTCTACGGCTGCTCGCCTTCTCTCTTCCTTCAGTCTCTGCTCTTCCAGCTTCTTTCTGCGTTCCTCCAGGTGTTTTTCATAATGCTGCCGTGCTCTCTCTTCTCTTTCCAACCACACGGATTCTCTTGCAGCTGTGAGAAAAATCAGAAATAAAATTATTAACTTGCTTTATGCAATGAAGTCTTTAATACATTTTAAATAACCAAGGTAGATGGAAAACCTTTTGAACTAATTTTCTTCAGACATACATAATATCCTTATCTCTCCTCATGTGTTAAAATGTACCCTGGCCACACATTGATTTCATTTAGTCTCAATTTACTTATTATGAATTACCAGTAGTTAAATTATCTGAGCATACAGTTTCTTCATGGAAGAAAGGATTTTTTGCTAGCTTAAAATGCCTAAATACTGAAGTCAGATATATGTCAACAAACTTTTGTTACACAAACCATGATAATTCTCTGTAGTATTTTACTGAAAAAATACAATAAAAAGAGAGAGAAAACTATCATAACTTTGACCTTTATTGATCAATACAGATCTCTTACAATAGAAGTGGCTGGGATGACAATTCTAGCACCTGGACCAACAGAAGGAAGGAAGTTACCCACCAAAGAAGTCTAAAGGTAAACATTAATCTGTCACATAATTCCACTTCTTCACAGCTTCAAACAACATGTTTCAGAAGACCTAATCAAGACAGATCAAGAAGCCCTACATAAGATCAATTTTTCTCCGTATCAGGGTCTGAATTTTCACGAATTTTGTAAAATGCAGGCTTAAACTGCAGTCCACATGAAACCATTAATGTAGGATACTCTGGATCTCTCCCCAGTGCTGCCTTGAAAGCTTTGGGACACAGAAGAGTGGAACTGGATTGTTCTTTATGCAACATCATGTGTTTGCAGTCTAAGTTAGTGCTACCTTCACAAAGCAAATGCTCTAGACTCTTACACCATCCTTTCACCATAGTGGTACATAAATGAATGAAAAAACCCAAAAACCCAACCAAAGCAAACCAACCTACCACAAAAAAGACCCAAACCAGCACACACATCCTGTTACATAGACCCTGAACACACTTAGTAACCTAAACAATGCAGTTCAAAACTAAAATTCAATCAAACCATTTTGCAGAAGCTTTGAAAAATCCATTCTCTTTGAAAGAGCTAAGAGCATCTAAGAAGCATAATTGCATATATCTCATGAAAATCCAGCTAGCTGCAGCATGTCAGCTTTTAATGAATAGTCACTTATGTACAGACTCTAATAATCATATCAAGAGAAGTCACTGCTGTGAGCCACAAGAATTCCACAGACCCTGTGATGAACTGGCTCTTCTGTGCCTGGAATCTGCTTACAATGGCAACCCAGCATGAAAAAGCTCTTTGGTGGTCTACTGAAAATTAATAAATTCAGAAAAGCAAAAAAGAACCCCAACAGCTTTCTTAACTGATGTTGCTGGAATATTAATTTGCCTATAAAAGACATGGAGATTATTTGTTCTTTCTGGTATAAATGTAAATGGTTAGGCTTTCTTGAGGCACTGTTTATGGTGATTTCCATAGCTTTCAGTCTGTAGTGTTGTTTAGAAAAAGTAATGAAAATAGAACATTTGAACTTTTAAGACTAAATTCAAGAAGGGAAAGGCTGAAAAGATATTTATGTACATTCTTAGTGCTGGTAAGACAATCTGAATGCTGGTCCTCTGGGTAGAACACTTATCTTCAGCTTCCTGCTTCTCAGAGAAGGGATGATAAAAATCACACTTTTGTGATACAGCAAGACAGCTCAATAACAGAAAAACATATTAGTGATGGATTAACCAAGGCAAATGGAAGTGTTCAGGTGGAATTATTTTTAACAAAAATAATAGATCTGATTCAAAACAAATACAAAACTACAGCTTTACATCATCTTTAAGCTACAGGAAAAGGCAGCAGAAACTACGTGCCTATCTGCTAACATAAGGAAGTTACTAATTTTATGCTTGGACTAAGTATTTAACAGGCACGTGAAAGTATGATTTATGATACATCTGTTTGCTGAAAAATGTGTAATATCTATTTTCATGAATTTAACTTTTTTCACAGATAGAGAAATAATCTTAACTACTTTTAACTTTTTTTCAAGTATCAATTCTTACATTTTATTTTATTATAGAATCACAGGAGAACATCTGCTTTGTTTTCCTATATGTTTCCATGTTTTATAATTTATGTTTCATATGTTTCCCATATATTCCTATGTTTTCCTTTGTTTCCCTACTTCATATACACTACTGATATTCTTCTGTGAACTTAAGGGCTCAGTTTTTGTCACCTAAAAGGTAAGTGTATACAGTGACATAAGTTAGTGTCCTTAGAAATATAAGGATATCTTCAGGAAAAATAAGAAGTTAAAAAAACCGTCTTTTTATTTCATTCTTATGTCCCTACTTATGAATTTGTAGAAACATTTTCCTGCTATCCCAGACAGAAATGAACAAATTGTCTTGTAGAGTAAAACGTTTACTTGAGATTTAAAAATGTGTGCTCTAAGGTAAAAAATTAGGGATATTAAGCTTTATTCTGGATGCACAAGTGTGCTTTTAGAAGCACAGCATCTAATGCCTTGCTGATAGAAAGAATCAGCAGATGAGTCTACAGGAAACTGAAGACATCTCTAAAAGGTCTCATCAACCTGAAAGAGCAGCCAATTTGAAAATGTGGAAAGGAAGAATACCAAATTTTATGATGGCGTCTCCAGAAATTGTGCTGAGCTCTGCCTGGTGCTGAGCCAACACTGAAATTCAGTGTGGGTATGGTCCAACAAAAAGCCTGAGCATTAACAGGTTCGTGGNCGTGGGTATGGTCCAACAAAAAGGCCTTTTCTTGGGCCTGAGCATTAACAGGTTCGTGGTCCTTCTCTCCCTTCCTTGACAACATGCAAGATTCACTCAAGGAAAGATTGGTCATCATTCAGACAGCACCTGCAGCTGAAAGCTTAAATTCCATAGGAACAATTACATTAAAGCTGGAAAGTACCAACAAAAGTCACAGCCTGATCCATTTTCTATTTCATTCCTTAGTACAATCAATCCATTTGAACACAGTCACGTGATACAAGGACACGAAAGTAGAGCATAAAAATAAGATTTAGAAATTGAGCCCTAGATATGCTGTTAAATACCTTGTTTGCAAACAAGTAATGCTGGATTAGATTACAAAGCAACATAATTAAAACTGTGTTTCTGACACTTCTGAAGTGAATAACAGAGCAAGAGAAACAAGGTCAATCAAGAAAGGCACTCCAATATTAAGACACATAAGACTTGAAACCAATTAATTTTACACTGGAATTAACTAATGTAATGTGGAAGATGTTAGCTGCACACTGTGCATGTCTCTTTTTTGGAAACAATTCTGTAGCTTGTTTCCCCAACCCCTCACACACGGAATTATTCTTTGCAGGGGGTTTAGGCTGTGTGGGAAGGAGGAGCATGCACTAAGTGCCAAAGCCTTTATTTTTTGTTCATCTATGTGAAGCAAACAACGTGTCCCCAGATTCTCTTTTTCTCTCCCTTCTGCTGCCTCTTCACTTCAGTCCTTTTTCTTCTGGTTTACTGCCTACATAAAGGCAGATCAGTCTAGCACCATGCTTTCTCAGGGTGCCTTTTGAACCCCCCTCAGATGGACAGCTTACCTGAGTACAGATCCTAAAATCTTTGTCAACCTTTCCAGCCTTTATCTTTTCTAACTTTGCAGCACTGACCTCAGCAGCAGCTTTCTCCTCTGCCCGCTGCCTCACCTTTGCTCACTGCCAGCTCTGCACTGAGGCTGTGATGCCTCCTTGCTGCATTAGCAGTAAAATGGATCAGCGATGCTTTAACCGTACCTAAAAATGGGGACGTCACACAGAAGTGGCTGACTGAACGAATTAGAAGGTGAACTTCTGAGCTGTAATTAAAGGTGAAGTTAATGTGAGATTCTCTAAGCCACCCTTTCCCCGGTAACCATGCTCTGAGGGAAATTCATCACAGAAATTTTTAAACTAGTCTTCCTTAAAAATTGTTTTATTGTCTTATAAACCCTTTTGACATTCAAGATCTCCAAGGAGATCCTAAAATTATTAATATGCTAGGGTCAATGATTCCCAGTTTCTGTGGGACTTCTTTCTGTGGAAATGTTGGATAAAGTTCTTCCCCCAAGTCCCAGGGAAGAAAATAGACCAGAAGGAATTTACTCACAGAAAAAAATTGTAGTTTTTATTAGTGTTACTATTTTGCCAATGATCACTTTCAAATGGGAGAGGAATCTGCATGATAATATGATCTTTAAAATATTATTTTAATGCTTATGCCTGTAAGTATTAAGAATTTAATTAATTTAGCAAACTTCAAACTCAGACACATTCTAAGAACTAAGATTAATCACTCTTCATTTAAGGAAGTGTGCTAAGTCAAAAGGAAGTATTACCATCTTTTGTTCCCAACGCTAGAAACTAAATGAACCACATGTCCTTGTCAGGGTCATAACTGTGATTAAAAAAAGGTCAGTCTTCAAGCAGGATTAGTTTAGATAAAACATGCACAGAAGTGAGACTTAAAACTGTTTTCTCAAGAATCAGGGACCAATACTGCTAAGTAACAACATGAAAATTCTTCTTCTTTGCTAAGCCATTACCTAAGGTTACCAGAAAGAAACCCAGTTACTTTTCCTGATGGAAAACACATTTTGATTTTTTATTTCCAGTTAGGAAGGACCAGGTCTATGCTCTGGAACCAGATACTAACTGGCATGGAACAACTTTCACCTGTACTACCAAACTTCTACCCTCCAAAATGGTGACAGCACTTAATCAGCACATGCAGAAAAGCCCATGGACCTTCCCTGCCAATTCCCAAACCTTGTCTGGGAATCAGCAAGCAGACAGATAGTTGGCTGGAGCCAAAACCCTGCCAGGATCCATCATAACAGCTTTATAGCAAGAACAATTAAGTTTTAGCACCAGGGAATGCTCTTCAGCACTGTTAAATTTGGCAGTACAGTACAATCAGTATGGCAGATAAGGGTTAAGTCCACATGATGAAAAAACAGTAGTTTTCAGTAAAATTTTCCAGTTTGACCAGGCCATCTACCACGTGTGCCTTCATAACCAAGTCAGTTCCAAAATGTGTGTTAGCATCCAGTGGCAGAACGCAGCTGCTCAGGCTGACACATGCAAAGGGCCGAGCTGGAGCCAGAAATGGGACAGCTCCCTTTGCTCCCATCTGACAGAGACCACCTCACCCTCCACTGCCTCTCCCGGGATTTCCTTCTTGCAAAATCCAAGAGGAGTCTCACACAGAGAGAGCTGATATCTGTATTTTAAAGGACAGATGTTAACTTTTATGCATAGGTGCTGTGGGAAAGAGAGTTAGTGGGAAGAGCACAAAAATGAAAATATGGTTACTAAAGAGCAAGTGATAACACTGGAGCCATTACTTAGAAATTCATGGAAGATCACCCTAATTATCCTTTAAAGTTCTGAATGTGCATATCAGCAATATAGACATTACCAAATGGTCAGGAGAATAAAAAGATTGAAGCAATGTCCCCCCTCGCCGAAATTGATACAGCTTCAGTCATGTAAAATAAAGTGCACAGGAAAATGTCAAATAATTAATATTTTAGAAGTGTTGGGATGGCATTTCAAAAGCAATGCCTTTCCTACAGTGAAGGAACTAAAAAATCATCCCTTCTTGTTGGTGTGATTGATTTGCTGATTGTGTCTCTGTGTATCTTCTATGTTATCTAAAGAAAGGTCCAAACCAAAACATGAATATACTAAAAGTGAAAGGGGAATTTTTTGTAGAAGCTTCTTAAAACTTTTCAATTAGGTGTCTCAACATGATGCTCAAGAAACAGCAGACACCAACAGTCCCAGCACATATATGCTATGTATATCCAAACAACAAAAATGACAGCATTTCCTACTCTCTAAACTCTCATTAAAAACAAGACTTAGACACCCAGGTGTGCCAAGTAGGATAATACTGCTAAAATACTATTTCCAGGTGCAAGCAAATCCTCAAGAGTTCAGAGCACACACCAACCCACTTTACCACAGGAAAGCCAAATCTATCACAGCACAGTGGAACTTGAAAAGAATTAAAACTTGAGAGTAAAAAAAGGGGGGAAGAAAAAGGTCTTAAATCAACTCTCCTGCAACACCAGAATATTGCCCAATAAACAAACATAATCCTTATTAAACTGGTACTCCACATGTTCTTATCAGAAGTGTCAAACAATTTAATTTTCCTGAAAAGACTGATAACATGACCTCCAGGATTTCAACTTGCTGAAAGTACAAAACAAAATCACCACCAGCTCTACACCTAGAGAACTGAACACTGTCCTTTCCCTTTTTTTTACAGAAAAGAATAATTTTACTTTAGATATGACTGAAATTCTCAACTTCTGCTTAAAAAGAAGCCTTTGCTAAACCTGACAGATCCCCTGAATCAAAAGGAAAGGAATTAAGTTAAAATCCAACCTAATTCTATTGGAAAAAAAAAAAATTCCTTCCTTCAGTTGCTTTACTGTTGCATGGCTGATGTCCCAGTATTAACAAAATCCAACTTTAATTTTTAGCAAGACACATTTATGTAACAATATTATACAACTTAATGTTTTAGAGCGACAGCTTAGGAATTTCTTTGCTGTAGTTCATACGACATGAGTGACTGATTATCTAGGTTCTGCACTAGAAAAAAAAAAAAAGAAAAGTTGTGTGCTGTTGTAAAAATCATTGCTTTGCTGTACTGGAACACAAATCTCTAGAGACAGCTCCTACATAGTAGACAAATATATGGATGAAAGTACAATGCAATTTTCAATTTTCTTGTTAGCTCAAAATAATTCTTCATGCAAGAACACACAGTACACTCATACATCACAGGGACACGCAGAACTCTCCCACTTGGAAGTGAAGGATTCCATGTCAGGTTATAAAAACTCCTTAAGTTGCTTTGATGTTGCTTTTAAAATATGTCACACAAAATGACAAATTTCTTAACAGAAGTCGTGTCCTTCCAGTAAAAAAATACTCATTTATCAATAGCTAGAAAAATCAGAGTTGAGTTATACTCAAGGAAAGCATCTTTCTCTGCATTTGAGTAAAGCATTGTTATCACACAAGGATCAAACCTGAGAAAAAAACAAAATCAAGACATGGAACCAACATCTATGAAAAATTAATTAAAATGGGCCAGTAACATCCATTTGCTCTGAAACCTGAAGAAACTAAGCCTACACATAGCATCAACCTCAGCCCGAGGAGCAGCTTTTCAGGGATTAGCAAACATCCTGTCATGTTACCCCCCGAGCAAGCCAAACCCAAAGCTTTCCTTTTCCCCTCCAAAACAATCCTAGTGATTCAGGCATGGCTGCTGCAATGTTATAAGGTGCTGGAAAAAAGGCAGGATATAAAGGCTATCAAGACCTAGGTGAAAATTAATCATGGCTCTTCAGGTTAGAAAAAGCAGCATAACTCTGGCTGGAGTTATAATATAGTTCAATAAACTTTCAGAAGTTAGAAGTAGGAAATAAAGGACTTCTGTTTCTCAAGGTCTAAGAACAATTCAGCATTGAAAGAAATCAGAGTAAACACATAAAAAAGAGGAAATACTTGTATTTCCCAACCTCCCAATTGCCACAGAATTTTGTGGCAGCCAAACATATCCACGTTGTTCAGAAAGCCACCACCTTGGCTTGACATAATTCTTAATTCTCTCACCACCATACTCAGTACACTGCCCATCAGTAGTCACTTGTTAAGTAACCTTCACTATTCACTTGGACTGTGTTATAAATACTCAGGCACAGGTGACATAAGATATTGAGCACATCTATTTCACACCTACTAAAGGTTTGACCTGAAAAAAGTACCCCAAGTTTACATTAAAAAGATCAAACCATACATTGGCAACATATTCTGCAATTTTATTTTCTGGTATTCAACATTTTAAGTAGTCTAATCTTAATTGGTAATATATTCTAAAACTCCAAAATTCCATTTGCATCAGTGAAGTTCCCTTGCATGATTTCAGAATTAAACCTACTTTTCATTCACATTCATAGAACAGGTGAGAGATATAGTACTGATGAACTAAAAGACCTACTTTAAAGATATGGTAGTGTATCTAAAATGACACTATTGCATATCTAGCACTATCACTTTGCTGAATGCCCCTAAAAATAAGCAAGCAATAACACTGCATGCAGATGATAGTCCATTAAAAATGAACAAACAAACAAGAATCAGAGCAGGCCTTACCCAGCTGCTTTTCTCTCTCTTCTCTCCGTTCTCTGGCAAGCCTTTGTCTGTCATCCACCCTTAGTACTGTTGGATGATCTACAGATGGAGGAAGAGAAGTATTAGGCACATAGCAGAAAATCAAATATTACCAAACCCAAACTTTTAGGAAAGTGGCTGTTCAACAACACTAATTATTCTGTTAAAATAAATCACATTTTCAGAAATCCATCTTGTTAAAAAAACCCAGAAAACTGATAATTAGAATGCACTCATATTTTTTAAGATGTACAATACTTCCAAAGAATAGACTAAGGTGTAACTGGGAATACCCAGCCAGACTACTGCTTGTGAAAACCCAGGAGGAAGCTTTGTTTTGTTTCCAAGCCTAAAACAACTTGACTTCTAGAAAGCATTTGGAAAAAAATACTGTTTATTATTCCTGCCTCTCCAAAACACATCCACAGGAAAATCTATTACAATAAAGCATCTTCTTCCCCTTGATATTGCCTCAGAACAACCAAGCAGCCCTATTTTTCATGGCACGAGAACCTCAGCACCCAAGCAAATCAGGCTGGATCAAAACACTGATCTGGCTGAGTAGTTCTAAAGCAGTTCTGGCTGAGCCTCTGGAAACAGCATGATATTGATCTCAAAGGATCTGTGTGTGAACATGTGCTAAAAATTCTGGCAAATATATTAAAGGCAGTGAGGGCATCACATGCATGGACTGGTGAAATACCAGTCAAGTAAGATGACAGCTTTAACTAATCTTGTAGATTGAATTTAGCTACACGAGTACTTCACAACTGTCTGCAAGTGGCCACTTGCATCACAGCAGTAAGACTGGGATAATATGGAAAATCTCTGTCAGAGCCCAGGATTGACTTTAAAAATTCAGGTTTGGTTGGAAAAACATCACTTGCTCAATGATGATTCTGGAAGACAACAAAGTGCTGAACAGCTAGCATCCGACTTCCAGTCTCAGCAATGGAGCTGTTCCAGACAAAGGGAACAAAATCCAAGTTAGCAATTCATCTCAGCATGCTGCCAAAACTAATTTCCTACTCAGCCTGTTCTGTTAAACCTGGAAAGCTCTTAATTTTATGCTTTTTTCAGTAGCACTGAAAAAGTCTGCTTTGCATAAGAACACAACAAACAAAAAACCCACAGAAAAATCAGAAAGATTTCAGGGTATAAATAAATGGTCTGATTTATTTTAGTATTGAGGGAAACTCAGTTTTTAAGTATTTTAAGATAAGGAAATACCTAGAATACTGTCACCATGAAAGTGCACAAGACAACAGAGCCTTTTCACTATTCAGTGTGAATATAGATGTAAGCAACTTGTAAAAACAAGTAGAGTCAGCCTGCTTGTGTATAGGCTGCATACCTATGGAAAAAAGTTTTTAGTAAACAACATAATGGGTTATAAAAGTGAGGTTAAAGATAGTTGCAAAAGTGAGGCTGTGCTAGACTAATATTCAATAGTTATTTGAATTAGATTTTTTTTAAAAAATCAATAATATGCATTTCATCATAACAGAAGTTTCTGCATAAGCATGACAGGATTTCTTGGGTGAACCAGTTCAGCAACAGCTACCTACAGTTTAATTACTCTTGAACTTCAATCAGTGAAAAACTATTCTCTCAACAACTGTCAGACTAGAGCCCCAATTAAGAGTGTTAACAGCAGTGCAAAGTAACAGCTGCAAGGAGAAAAAACCCATTGCACAGTTGGCAGGGAGAACCTCCAGACACGACAGCCCTGATGAAAGGTTCAACAAGTGAGCAAGTCACCAGCAAAGACCAAGGTAATCCATCACCAGTTACGGGTCAAAACTTTAAATCTGGCTGAGGAGCTGCCACTTATGACACTGTGCTCAGCCATGCTGTGGCACAGATTTGTGCAGTGCACGGTGTGCATTAGCATTTGGCTGATGTTCAGCAGTGTGCTGGCTTGCACACACTCCCTTTAGCATGCAGACACAGGTCAAAAGGGTAATAATATTCCTTCTCTCTTGTGACTGGCACAGAAGATTCACAAAACATGAATTTCTGTAGCATGAGTAATTAGTGCTTGTGGAATAATGCACATTTCCCCTGGAAAACAAGGATTCCCTTCAAGGGCTGTCAGCAAAGTCAATGTAACATTGAGTTGACAGAAAATGATGAGGCACTGGGGAAAAATGTAAGAAACCTGCTTCTTTCAGAATATCCTTCCAGTGGGTTTTTTTTTCCCCTTTCTTGAGAAGAGAGATTTCCCTATCGGGGAGAGGCAACAATTCTTCAAAGAGGCAGGAGGGTTACATGGACAGGCAAACTGAAAAGGTCTCCCTTAAGAATTCCTAATTATAAGCAATGGAAGGAATAAAATAAATTTTTAAAGCTGCCCTCTGCCACTCTTTTCGAAGATATCCAATTATTTTTTCCATATCACACACCTGATAGTGTTCACACAAGAACAGCCCCCCTCCCAACACCCCAGGATGTTAGAATGATCCTAAAGAATTCACATTAAGTTGCAGGCTATGCAGAGTGTAAGTGTGTCTTCAGTAACAAGCGATTTTGCATACATTTGGGATCACAAAGAACTAAATCAATATTAGCACAAAAATGAGGGTAACACCTTTGTAGCAGATCATCATTGCATTTGCTCTGCTAGAAGCTGGAGCACATATTATTGGTGCAAGTCTTACACTGATAATTAAAATGTCTTCTCTAAGCCTTGAAAATGATCCTTCATAGTTTGGCTACAAGCCCAACCTCCAATATTTGCATTCTGAATCCAGATGTTCTGCTGGCACCCCCAGTGAACAGCATCAATAGTTTCTAACTCATGGCAAAAAAAGACAGTTCACTGGGACTTCTCCCCATTTTATTTCTCATGTCTCTATTCATTAAAAACCCACCAGGCAAATACCTGGGGGATTGGCATTTCTTCTTATTCAGGAGGAATAGCAGGACAAACACACAAAGTCCTTTGTACTCTCTCTTGCTCATATTTGTCATCAGACCATAAGCTTTAAGTTACTGTGAAAGGAGATGGGAAACTTGCAATGAATCCTGAAAGAATTTCTCATTTCTTAGAGAAATAATTGCCAACTGGGCCTATGCAAAGCCTGGCAGACAACACTCCAGGAAGACCCACCTGCTGCTTTGGAAGTTGCAGTCTGGTTGTGCTGCAATATGTGGGAACTCACACTCAACAACCTATTTCCCTTCACTTATGTAACAGGCATAGAATGAAGCATTTGTATGATAGGAATGTTTGGAGAAGAAATAAGCCATGGTCCTATAAAGGAGAGATCAAATTTGGACCTGCTGCTGGAAATTAGGCCTCTAAATTACATGTGAAAACAGTATATGTCCATGTATTTAGAACATTTAATGCAAGTTCAAAAGTTAATAAATTAAAAGTTAATTTTGAAAAGCTTTGAAGCTGTGAACAGTATTTTACACAATTCAGCACTGAAACATCAGCAGGTTTTTGTCCTTAATGATACAACAAAAGGAAAAAACAAGTTTTACAAATCTTCTGCAGAACTAATATTCAACAAACTCTTAAGCACAGTTGATATTTGTAGAAATTAAGTTCCTAAATTAACAATTTTCATATGCACTTTGTACATATGGCCAGTTTTTGTGGCTCATACTATCAGCTACACTCTGCTTTCCCTCGCTCCAGCCCCAAGAATTTTGGATTCCTTTCTACACACCAGCATAGATGAAGGGAACATTGGAACAGCTAGGACCACCTCCTGAGAAATGAAAACCGGATTAAACTATTGCAGAATAAAGTGAGCATTGAACACTGTCCAACATGAAGAGCTCTGGTTTTGCTGTGGAAGGAGGTAATGTTATCTTTATTTTCCCCTCTTTTTCCTGCTGCCCATCTGACTGAGAGCTGTGAATGCTTTGTGCAGGAGCCAGCATGCCTGGCAGAGCAGGAGAGGTGTGAGCTGGACACAGCACTGGGATTCCTTCCCTCTGGGGACACAGGTACCCAGTTTGAGGATAGAGAAGAGTCCATCAGCACAAAACAGTCACTGAGCTGTCAAGGAGTTGAAAGGGGGATGTCAGAGCGTGCCTAGTCCTAGCAACACCAGCACCTCTGCTCTCTCAGGCATCTAGGCAAAACCATTTTTAACTGCTTAATTTAATCTTGGGCACCTGAAATGCAGCACAAGCAGAATTCAGGTATCCAAGTGATCTTCTGGATCTTGGTCTAAGCATGCAAGTGGAACAGACCCATGACACCAAGGACTGCATTAAGCTTTTTAGTGCAGACATTTTCAACTGTGTAAGCAAACAGTGAATGGAATCCACACAATGTACCTGTGAGGTATGGTGAAATAATGAAAAACATCTGCCCACTGCACAGAGCACATTACAGAATATGGCATGCTTTGTGGTGAGTGAGGAAATGCCTGAACAGAAGCACATTTATATAAAGCTGCAAATCTTTGCCTACAGCACATAATTCTCATTCACGCACAGATGCAAACAGAGTGGCTTCTGTTGTCTTTTCTCACTTCCCAACCCTCATCCCTAAGCTATTCTAAAATATAAGTAGATTTTTTTCAGTTTTGCTGCATTGCAAACACAGATTCCAGCCTATCTAAACATGAACAGCCACTGATGCCAGTTTTGACTGAAACAGTAACTGAGGTACAAAAGCAACAAACTTCAGAAGTTTCTGTGACAACAGCTGTTTTCCATACACCATTGAGGCAAAAACCATGAAATATGGAACATGTGGAATGGTGTACCTGGTTTAGTTCCAGCGTTGCTTTGTCCTGAATTGACTTTCTTATCTTGTGTTTCAGAACCTTCAGTTGCTAAAATAAGGAAAAAAATAAGATATTAATTAATTATTTTGCTTAGTAACAGGTCACTCACCTTATTATAATGAAACTTAAATATTGCTGAATTCCCTTTAAAAATCACACCATTCCAAGATTTCACCTTAATGCCATTCTACACCATTTTGCATAGAAAAAAACCCAAAGGCTACACAGAAAGCATTGAAGCCACAATACAAGTTCCTGATTAAAGTTGAATAAAGAGCCACAAGAAGATTGCATTTTAACAATGTGTTTTAATAAGGTGCATAAGATGACTTGCAGATCCCAGGTTTCTAAGGGTATGGTACAAGATACTGGTAAAAACTTCTTCACAAATTTTTAACACACCCATAATACAGGACTGAAGAGAGGACTATTAATGACCTGAATGAAATCTAACCAAGGAGATATTCCCATTATTTGCAATAGATGTTTGATCAGGCCCTACCAGCCTAGAACAAGATCTAATTCTGGAGCTCTGAATGCCCTTTCAACAACCCTTTATAAAGAAAAAAACCCCAGAAGATTCATTACTATTATTCAAATCACAATCATACCCTTGGTTCAGCATCTGTCTCTAATCGAAAAACAAGCCAAGATATTAGATGCTATGATTTTTTCATCTTACTACTCATCTTTGTATCCAGCAGCTCCACTATAGGAGTGTTTGAGTCAGAACACACCAATCAGGGAACAGCCTAAAGGCAGACTGGAAGAATTCTAAGAAGCCTTACACAAACAGCTTGAAAGTATTTGCAAGCAAGGATAAAAAATCAGTTATAAATAAAGCTTAGGGGAGGAAAGACAACGATTCACTTGAACAAAAATATCATTAGAAATGAAAGTTGGAAAAAACCCTGATTACTCCAGATTTAAAAGCTAAACAGGCATTACTGTATTAGATCCACTTTAGAAAACATAATTAAAACAAGTTTTCTTCTGAAGGCTCCAAGCAATTTCTTATGCATGACAGCTTTAACAATATACACTCAGCACTTGGTACCTCAGTGAGTTCATTCCCTTCATGCCCTCACAGAAGTCTTTGTTTCCTTGCTTACCTCCTCCCACAGGCAAGTTTCAGGATTAACTTAGAGGGGAAAAGGTAGTAGGAAGAATCTGTATGCTACATGTACTCTACCTTTTTTGCAGGGTGGGTGAGGGAAATAGAAAAACAGTGTTATCAAACATTTAGTGTTTAAGAGCAATGTTTTGCCAAGAGCAGTATTCAAAAATCACATCATCTCACCAATAAAAATGTGTGAAATCTTAAATAATTGTTAGACACTCCTCTCCCTGTCATCTGTATTGAGTCTCTTGCAATCAACAGAAATAACCATTGTTAAACTTAACAAATTCTGATTCCAAATGACAATAAGAACTGTAGCACCCTAAAGACAGCCTAACACAAGATTTTTGTATTTGCCATTTTAAAGGCCTCATACAAAAGATCAGTTTGACCTGTGGGTAGATGGATTGATTTTTGGAAGATAATTTGAGCCCCACTGAACACTTGCACCACCAGGCTTGGAAGGATCTACCATTATCAAAATCCATACCTGGTGCTGGACCAAGTCCAGAAGAGGCCAAGAGAGTTGGTGCAGGGTCTGGAGCACAAGTGCTGTGAGGAGCAGCTGAGGGAGCTGGGGGTGTTTCGCCTGGAGAAAAGGAGGCTCAGGGGGGACCTGATCACTCTCTACAACTCCTTGAAAGGAGGGTGTAGCCAGGTGGGGGTCAGCTTCTTCTCCATGAGAGGAAATGGCCTCATGTTGCAAGGGGAGCTTTAGACTGGATATTAGGAAAAATTTCGTCCCAAAAGAGTAGTCAGGCATTGGAACAGGCTGCCCAGGGAAGTGGTGGAATCACCATCTCTGGAAGTGTTCAGAAACTTGAGGATGTGGCACCTGGGGCCAGGGTTTAGTGGTGAACGTGGCAGTGTTAGGTTAACAGCTGGACTTGATTTTAGAGGTCTTTTCCAACCTTAACACTTCTGTGATTCTAAACTCTTTATATCTTACTTCCTCCTCAAAGATATGGGGGTAGCAAAACAAGCTTTTATCCTGCACGTATCAACCACTTAGAACATTCTCAGGAAAGCAGCCACTGTAATTCAGTGGGACTACATCACAGTTCCCACCAGCCTGGCCTAGGGCACCACATAGAAGAGGGAACTGTCAAAAATAGCAAAAATACTGTTTCTAAGAGTTAGCAAGTACACTGATGTTCTAATAGTGTCAGCAGAAATTTCTTTGCATCTTTCCTACTGTGTCTGTACATTATTTTCCTCAAGGATTGTGCCATGGGATCATGCAACACTCCATTAACTTCAGAACAGTGGTTTAAATGCCACCCAGAAAATACACTTGCAAAAAACCCTATTACGTGAAGTAATACTGTTTTCCCATATTTCCTTGTCTAACATTTCCTTGGAATATTTTGTGACACAGTTTGATTACACATTCATATGACCAGTCATATGACAAGTGATGAAAAGAACAGATGGCACACCATGAATTTTAATGATGCTGGATATCAAATAAGAATTGGCACAAGTATTTAGTAACCAGTGTAGGTGTGCTCCCACATAAAATACCTCTTGCTCTAAGATACAAACAGATTAATCAGACAACTAAACATCTAAAATCCACACCTAAATATTGACAACACTGGTTTCAATACCTAACAGATGCTAGAAGAGTTATAATTTAACTACCTAATACTTGCTCTGCTGCTTATCTTGATCCACTACCTTTACATAGGGGAATAAAAGTTGCATAAAGGAGTGTTATAGAAGGATAATTTTCTGTGAAGCACAGCTCCTCTCTCTCAGCTCTGCCATTACTGTATGGCAAAGCATGAAACAGAAAGCTGTGCCTCAGTTTCTCTGCATGGAAAGAGAGGAGAAATAGGGGGTGAGGGGAAGCAAGAAAAGATATATGTATTGTTACTGAATAATATGCATTTGTAAATGCTGAGCTTTCAAGTAAAACCAGTTGCAGCACAGAATTCAGTATATATACCAGGGGCAGAGCTGAAAGGGATCCATAAGGCTGACTAGTGCTGGGAGGACCTCTGCAGGCTCACCTTTTAGTTTTGCTTTGAACCAAGACAAGTACAAAATTGGCAAATTTTTCCTATAAGAGCAGTTTTGCAATGGAAAAGAAATCTATTCAGAAGTCTTTGACCAGTTATGATATGTCTGTGTTCACAATCAGCTCTATTTAATCAGTACTTCTACCAGGATAAGTAAAAGCTCTGGAAGGACTGACAAGCAATTTCATATAGGATGTCAGCTCACCCCATGTCTCATACAGCCATTATAATCATAGTCAATTCCTACAGCAGTTAATAATCTCTGTACCAAGTACCTGTACCAAAGTTTATTTCCTAAAAGGGGAAAAAACCCACTTTATAATAGCCAGAACTACTCCAAAAGAGCTGTTCCATGATCAGTATCTGTCAGACAAAAATGCAGTAACATCACAATGACCTTACAGTCTAAGGTGTTCCTCTTGAAGTTACAAAACCAGTTATCTCCAGTTTGTCCAAAGGAGACTTGTGTGCGCAGAAGTAGGAATTGCTAGCAGTGGGGAGCAAAACAAGTACAAAGAGAAATTCTATATTAAAAAGATTCAAAGCTGAGGAAAAGTCCCATAGAAAACACTGAAAAAGGAGGAAAACTATAAGCTTTTAGTGCTTCTTTACATACCAGGTAAGCTCTGGTCAAAGAAACTGGTCTGAGAGACAAGACAATACATTCAAGGGGAAAGACTTAGTTGAGAATTAGAGCCCCTGGGAGGATGTGCTGGAAAGCAGAAATAACATTCACCCAGACCCTGGAAAAAGCACTGATTGCCAAACATTGAGATGGGAAGCATCACACTGGCATTTTGACAGGCTTTTTTAAAAACACAGGAGCTGTGCAGAATACAAACACTTGTTTTTCAGACTGTGGCACATCAAGCACACGTTTGCACGATGTGAACCAGCTATTCCCAGTGAGGTGAATGGCAAACCAAAGGCACCACAGCAAGGCTGAGGAGCTGGAAGGAAGATGCTTTAAGCTCTGTTCCACTGAAGAAGGGAATCAGCCACAAGACAGACGCAGTTCTATTTCCAGAAGGTCTCTACCCCCAGAAGTGTAATCCTCAAGAGATTAAACACAGTGTGAAGGGGCACTTGGGGACCACAAGCAAGAGGTGTTGCTCAGAGCTGTGTCAAGGTCAGGATGTGCCCAGCAGCACCCCCAGAACTGCATCCTAGCACGGGTCTGGAAAAGGGAGCAGGCAAGGGCTGCACAGATGTGGGTGAGAGCACAAGCACAGGAGAGCCCCAGGCCTGCAGAGAGCCTGACAGCACAGCAACACCTCTGGGTAAAGGGTGCTCTGAGCACCCTCCAGTTTCCTGCTCTAATTCTACAAGTGACAGAGAAGTGCTGAGAAGCAGCCACAAGAAAAAAAGAAATAGCTAAATCAGAGAAGGAGGGATTACAGGGAAAAAAGAAGAAAATCTAGCTATTCTGTACCTGCCACTTGTCATCTAATCCCCCTGGTATGACTGAACAGCTACTTTTTTTAGCTGCCAAAGAGTGCTGGGGGGTGTGTTGAGAGATAGGGAAGGCATCAGAAATGACAGCTGGAACAAATTCATGCCTCAGTAAAAAAAGCGCTGCCAATACATAGCTGAGGAAATTCAGCATTTTGCTGGGAAATTTAGAACAGAGCTAACTGGGAGCTGATATATTCTTTACTCCTTAGCATCCAATCCTGCTACCGCAGATTAATTCCTTATGAACACTGCTCAAAAAAAAAAAAAACAACAAACCCAAACAAAAGCCCCACTCTTAAGTTCACTTGCTTATTTTATATAGCATGTCACGCCTGACAGGCACAATGTAAAAAATGCATTGTTTGAACTACTCAGAATTAAGCAGAGAACAGAGTATTCTAAGCTAAGAGGTTACTATTCTGAGTCAGAGGTATTGCTGTGCTGGGTGGAGTGTGTTGAAAGTGCAGATACAGGTCAGAGCTGACAAAATTTATTAGCTTAAATTCAGAAACACATTAAGACTGAAATCCTGAGTACCCGGCTCACCACGAGCATCTGAGCATTCAGCAACTGGCTGTTCTGTTCTAAAGCAACATCACTGAACTTTAAGACTAAAGAGTCTCTGTAATGGCAAAACTGGGTTGTTTATCCTACAAGCAAATTCCTGGGAGCCATGATCCAGGGGCTGAACACAAGGAAAAGAAGAGTTCAACACAAATTAAAACTTTTCCACTGCTTGTGGCTTTTGCCTCTTCCTACATCCATAATTAATGAATAAGAGATGTAAAAATTACTCTCCCTATTTACAGTAAAAATATATTTGGCAAGTCTCTAACATTTCATATTCTTTGTGTTATCAATAGTGGCTATATATATTTAGACAAACAGTATACTAAGTAATATTTTAGTGTAATTTGTTTTAGAGTTAAGTCATGTGTTCACTAGATACTTGTACCCCATACTTACCTTTTACTTGCAATTTAAAATTGTAAGCTTGGGAACAAAGGAAAGTAATCTTTCCAGAGATAAAAAGGTCTCAAAGTTCTATGTCTGGCCAAAAATTACCAAGAAGCATGCAGTATAGCTGATAGATAAAAAGGTAAAAAACAAGCACCTGGATGTCTAATATTAAAATCTTCTGAGTAAGTCAGGACAAAATTGTGATCTGCTCTCTTCTTTAGAAGTGTTGGGGAGAATAAGTTGTAAAGAATCCCAATTAAAAACTCACTTGTTAGAGGCTGGTTTTCCCAATCCACTTGTCGATAATGACTCTGAAACTTCCCCTCAGGAACAGCTGGGGTTTGTATTGGCCTGGCAGCCTGTTCCAGCACAGCTGGAGACAATGTTTTCTGGTGCCACTGACTGTGCTGAACATTGGACAGACCAAATTTCTCATGCTGCTGCTTCTGCCACCTGTGTCTGAGCTGAGCACTAGGTCAAGGCTACTCCTCACTGTCACAGGATAAGCACACTGGAGCCCAAATCTTGTTCAGAGCCTGATACAATTTTCAGAAGATTATTATTAAAAAGTGCTTTGAGTGAACCAAAATTGCACTGCCACCAGCACTGGCTTTGCTTTTGTGAACTCCCGTGCACACAAACATAACCATCACCAAAGTCAAGTCCTTCTAAACAAGATAGGAAGAAATTCTCACCTTCAACTAACACCGGCTACAATGTGACTCTGCTGAAAGGCTTTAAGATGGATTAGAGACCCAAACACAACAGTTTGAACACAAAACCAGACCATCCCTCCTCTCATCACCAAAATCCATTTGTACATACTGCACAGAAGAGCTGTGTCCAAGACAGTTACTCTGACACTTAAACCATGCAGGAGCACAGGGACTAAGCATCACCATTTTATCAATATAAAAAAATCTCCTTTTCTCCCCTTCTTCAACAACTTAAAACTTCCCTTCTCTGCAGGGAGGAATAAAATAGTGCCCTGTGGGTTGCTGCTGGCCTCCAAAGAGCAAGCAGCCTGACAGCAGCCAGCTCCTATTCACAGACCATCCTGAAGCAACCTTCATCCTTTGCAGCCCTGGCTGCAGAGCCCCTCCTGTGCAGCAGATGTGCTGTCCTGGTAGCTGGCAGGTGCTCCCTGAGCAGTTGCTGAGGACAGGAGCAAAAGGGCACAGTAAGAAAACCCTGCTCACGTTCACTCAGGACAAAAATCCTCCTGGTGCTTCCAGGAAGGTTCAGAGACCAGTTCAGAAGGGAGATCAAGAGGCAGGCTCAGAGCAGTGCTGGGGGTGAGCTCAGATATTATGGTTATTTAGTGCAACAGGATGGGAAACAAGGGAGGTATGTGGAGATTGGAGGACTGTAGGACTTAGCAATAGGTTGCAGGAGGGACCAGGAGAGGCACAACTTCAACATGCACTTTGCCAAGCTTACTCACAAGAGATGTAAGCTTCTAGGGAATGGGGAAACCAAGACACTGATGGTGCACTGCTCTTCTTTCAGGCTAATCCTTTGAGGAAGGGCACACAAATAGGAACAGAACTGAAGCATCAGCTTGGAAGCTCTACACATATACTGTCCACACTCCATTCCACCCAAAAAAACCCCAAGTCCTCTTGAAAGAACTGAACATCAGGGTCAAAGGAGGCACTAGAAAGATTTCTCCAAGAGAGCTCCCGCTTCAGAAGAAAAATAGAAACACATGAAAACCAACTCCTTCAGACTTCTTGACTTAAATTCTTCAGAAAACTCTTGGCAGGATGGGTAGGGCTATACCATCAAATAAAAATCTTTTTATAACGAATTTTTGTTCTAATTAACAACACTGATAAAATTGTATCAGGACATTTACAAGGTTTACCCAAGTACTAGAGCAGTGAGGCAGTAAGAACTGCAGTAATTTTGCAGAAGGCTTGGACCTAATGCACTCCAGTGTTTTAAAACTAAAATCTAGTTTTATGTTTTGAAACAATAAAGACATGTACCTAACTTTGGTTAGATGTCAACACTCAGATTCTCTTGTTAAGGGAAGTAGGTTGAAGGGATTTCTGAGGGAACTAAGGTGAAGCAAGAGTATTTCCAGACTATAAACCAGTTTGCTATTTTGAATGCAGGTAATACAAGTCTTCACAATTTCAGATAAAAACTTTTAGAAATTTCCATCATTAGCAAATGGAAAATGCCTGTTCTTTTACAGCCTAAACAGCAGTACTTACAAAGTACATTTGCAAGTTCGAGGTTTGAGTCAGAGGAGAGACAGAATATCTGTGTTTCATTTCTATTCACTGAAACATGAAAGCAAAGTTCATGCCTTATTTAAACACACCTATTAATTAATTTTATATTAAAATATTTTCAATTCTTAAAAGCTTAATGCTGTAGTACATCTTTTCATACTTCCAACTGTGTGGAACTTACCAGTCTGGTTTGCAAGTATAAATAAATTATCTGGCACCAAGCTGCAGCGACCGTACCAGTTCCTGTTGCTCTGGCACTTATCATAGAATTCTACCATCAGAGTTGCCAGATAAAGCACTGTTACCAATGTTCCTCATCTCTAATGTTCTGGCTGAGCAAAGCAGAGTAAAAACTCACCAGCATTAGTGCTTACTACTCATGGAATGGTAAAAAAGTTGCCATCGTTTTCATCATATTGTAGACTAGAAAGATAAACAGATGATTTAAAACTATCACAGCTAAATCAGCACTCAATTGCAAAACATTAAAACCAGAAGCATTAATAGATTTCTTTGGAAAGAATCCACAGACATAAACCTGGATGATGCAACTGGCTGTAGGGAAAGGGACAATTTTTATTTTTATTTTAAGATTAAACTTGTGTAACTATTCCATTGGGAGTTGCATGTTTATAAAAGATTACTTTTGGCTGACTATGTCAGCTTTAAAAACCATTTTATCCTAAAATATTAAATAACATAGAAGATACCAAACCAAGTGCCTTGGTAGGGAGAGTCTTATCTTAAGGATGATAAACACAGTGTTTGTAACAGCATTTTTAAAAAGTTGACACTCATATCCTCTGACTAATTATATTTCATCATCTTACTGCAATATAAAACACGGATATTAACACGAAAGGTTCCCTGGAAAAAAAGTCCCTGCTTTCTGCTGAAAAAGCCTGTGCTGTGAAGCCAGTTCTGCAGCTGACCAGAAGGCCAGCAAGCTCACCCAGATGCAGATGAGACAAGTGAATGGAAGGTTTTTAATTGCACATCACCAAAATAAAAGCTGAAATGCCACTGCCTGAGGGCATGCAGGACAACCTCAGCTCCAGACCGCCAGCAGTTTGTGCTGTGCAGTCTTGGGCCGTGTGCTCTTCAAACACCAAAGGCAGGCAAAGTGCAAGATGCAGTGATTTATTTGTGAGACTGTTACACAAGGGCAAACACTTTGAGCCAAGGTGCAAGAGTACCAGCTGCTTCTCCTCTCGGATTTCTTACTGCTGCAGGCAGCATTTGCTGCCACGATGTCAGACAGATTCCCACAGCCAGGATCAGTGGCAGTGGATTGCTGCAGTGGTTGTACGTGGAAGGTCACCTCAGAGATTACGAAATGGAGCACCTGTACAATTTTCTAGATGAAAAACTCTTCTGGACTTCAACTAGAGATCATTCTCCAAACTATGAGGTAATTCCTGTGAGTAATTCCAAGTCACAATGAAGCTTACACCTACTGCTGAGAAATGGAGAATGAGGCACAGGCCAGCCTGCTTTCTGTATCACACCCGTTCCAAGGTGAGACTGCTTGAACTGCAGAAAGCAACCTGAGTTGCTGGATATCCATTATTTGATATCCTCACTCAGAGGGAACAATGATCAAAGCATATTGCAGCCTGGGAGTGTCAGAGACATAGCAACTGCAGTAAAGTGAACGTGGGCATGGAGAGAAGGGGAAAATGGATACTTTGCTATACATTGCTCTATTGAGAAATTTGATCTTGAGATACAGTAATTTTTGAAAACAATGCCATCTCTTTGGTCTTGGCTTTGCAAAAAGAGGACATAATCACTTCTCCACACCAAAGTAAAATAAAATGAAACATTCTTTTGATGTAATGCATATTTTTAATTTAAATGAGTATGTCACAAAATGATCAATATCTATTGATTAATTTAGGATACTCCCATCAACACAGAGCTTTCCAGACAGACACAGTGCTTTCTTCTTGCCACCCTACTGACATATACAAGTCACCCCATCCCTGCTGAACTCCGTTTCATCTATCCTTTCAACTCTTCTGACTTAGCTCCATGTGCACTGGAGTTCATAGTTATCATTCCTATCACTTCTTGTTTCAGACAGAGTAGACCCATAATGGTGGTTCTTCTGCCACGACAGAATCACAGAATGAATCATAAAATGGTTTGGGTTGGAAGGGACCTTAAAGATCATCTCTTCCAACCCCCCTACTATGGGCAGGAACACCCTCCACTAGAGATCAGGTTGCTCAAGGCCCCATCCTACCTGGCCTTGGACACTTCCAAGAATGGGGCATCCACAACTTCCTGGGCAACCTGTTCCAGTGCCTCACCACCCTCATGGCGAAGAATTTCTTCATACATGGCAGCATCCTGACCATTCAAAAGCAAGGCACTACTGTTTTTCTGTGTCACAGTAATTAATTCAGTTCTACAGCAAGCAAGTGATTCTGTTGCCCTGTGGGGACATCCCCACACGTGCACACCGTGTTCAGGTGCAGTCTCATGTGCCCTGGGTAAGAACAAACACGTGTTACCTTCAACATCTGAATGCTGAGCCTTGCCTTGACAGGTGAGGTTTAGACCATGGAAACAAATGAGGTTTTAGAACTGCTTTTTTCCATAGGGAGAAAATTCTTTCTGGGCATTATATAGAAGAGACAGATTTCAGTAGCTTTTTTTTTGCTTTCATAATCCCTCTCTGCTGTGTGTGCAACTGCAGGCATACTCTGAAACTAGGGCGCTTCTAGCATTTCCCCCACACACATAAGAGCAGTTGCAAGAGGCATAAAGACACTTAACAAATGAAGTGATATGAACTTTTTTAGCATAAGGAAGTTCAAAAATAGGACTATTCTCCTTCAAAACCTTCTTTCTTTGGTTACTCTGCATTGGCACCTTACACAACTGTACAAGTGAGACTACAATGCAGTTCTCCCACTGCATTACTTTTAGAATACATTTACCATCTCCCTGGCCTTCTGGATACCTCCAACCACTTTCTACAGAGCTTCAACCAACAGCACTGCAGCTCTCACTAGATTCCAAGTTATTAGCCTGCCATAAAATAACAATTCCCTCACTACCCATCCCTATTAAAAGACACCTAGAATAAAGCTCAAGAGAAATCCATTATCCAAGACTTCCCCTCCTCTGCTTTCAATTACTTTAAACTCGGAATCACTGTATCTGCTGAACTAAGTGAACTCCTGGCCTTCATCCCATAATTGCTTTAAAGCATCTTCAGTCTCATCCTTTTGCGCCTATGAAGAAGATTGGGTTGCAGGAGTAACTTTGTTCAATTACCTCATTTGGGAGAGAATAAATGGGCACTCATCACAAGAAGAGAAACAAGGTAATTTCAACCCAGCCTATTGATTTAGTGGCTATTTTCATCTTACAGTCAGCCATAATAGAAGTAAATTGGCACAAACAGAAAAGTGACTTTATACTGAAAGTGCTTCATGCCCATTGTGGTTTAGTTTCACAGGACAACTCCCAAGAAACTGCTCTGCACAGGCCCTGACAACTGCCTTTGGTGAGATCTTATCAAATCTTTTACCAGAGAATGAGTAAAAGTAAGGATGTTCAAAACACAAGAAGAGAGGATAATGGGGAAAAGAAGAAGTGATTTTTAACACTAACAGTCTAAGGCACTCAGTGCTCCATGCAAAGGAACATGGGGCAAAATTTGCTGTAATTGGCTATAGAAGCTGCAGAGTTTTCTGCAAGATGCAGCTTCTAAATAAAATAACGAAGTACCACAACCTTGTTTACTAAGGAAAAAGTTCATTGCCCTGTGGGTTTCAACTCCTGGCTTGGCACCCTGAGCTGAATGTGGGAGAGCCGTGTCAACACCAGACTCCACCGCAGGAGCTTGACCTGGCTGAAAAACCAAGTTAAGCATTACACTGAGATACCTGCACTGCTCCTGGTACCTAATTATCTTCACACAACAACACTTTAGGCCACTTAGATTTATGCCTGGCACATTTGCTGGGATTTCTCTTCCACAGAGATATATTCTAGACTACCTACAAGTTAGGATCAATACAAGTAACATAGGTAATCATTTCACTGCTGCAGTGTTTCCTGGGCAAAGCTCCCTGCAGCTCAAATTTTGCAGAGATGTTCAGAATCCTCCTTCCAGCCTCAGAAAAATAAAACATGAATAATGCCTGCAAGTTGCTATAGCAACAACCACCTCTCAACTAAAGACAGCAGGAAGATTCACAGAAGCTGGGCTTTGTTTATATAACCTACACTGGACAGACAATTATTTCTGAAACAGTTAAAACTACAAAGACTCCGTGCTGTTATTTAGCAGTTGAGATCCTGGATGCACACATTCAAGCCATTACTCTAATTCAGAGTACTCTTGCCTGAGGAAAACAGGCAGTTTTCTGGTAGCCTGCCTCTGCCTCGCTGGAAGGGATGCTGTAACTACTTAGAGCAAGTGCAACACTCCATTTGCTGTTTCATCTCCTGTTCTTTATACAAAAAATTATATCCTATGACTGCAAGCTAAATAAAAAAAGCATTTAGTGTGGTGCAAAATGCATACACACAGAAACAGTGAAGCAAAAAGGAAGGTTTCCTACCGCTGCTGAGCAGGGAAGAGAGCTGAAACACTGACTTAAGAAAATGTATTTCTGTTGCATGACTTAATCACTTCAGTCACTGTCAAAAATCAAAGCTGTGCCAGGCCTACACTATCATATTTAAGGAGGCAGAAGATAAATACAGCTAATAGCAGCCAAGAGCTCCACAAGATTCTCAAGACACCACTTACTGGAAAACTTGTGTTTCAAAGTAAACATCACAGGAAACTGGAAAACTTATTTTCAATTCAGGGAGCCATTCTTTACTGCTGTCCAGCTGTTGGGAAATAGAGCTTCCTGAGGAGCTACATATTGCTTGGCAGAAAGGCAGCAGAATCTAATTGCTAATTACAACACTCCATGCACAGAAGTGAGTCTGCAAAAACAATCTTAATAATTCTTGAGCCCCATATATCCGGAAAAATTATAATAAATGAATATGTGTTTAGAAAGGCAAGGATATTATTTCAATAGGAAGGTACTTACATGCAATCTTTAAATAACACCAGCAGTTACTTTTACAAAGTCTTTATTATGAATATTTCAAAAGGTTACTAGAGCTCTTTGGCCTTTAGGTTATAAGAATAATTCATCACCAAAATTCATCATCAAAACCAAAGTATATTTTTTACCCAGGTTCCCTCAGACCTGAGGCTGAGTGTCACGCCACTGAAAAGTGCATCTTGTCTTTATACACTGCCACCCCACACTCTCCACACAACCCCACCACCCTCAGAATTCTAAAAAATCAAAACTTGTTTCTCTGTAGAATCTCCACAGGCAGCTGATTTCTCTTAGCCACAGACCACTCTATTGGCAGCACAAACATTTGCCCTAAGTCCAGTACTACAACAGCTCTTCATACATTGTAAAAGCATAAAACATTCCAAGTCCATGCAGGTTCTCTTTTAGTTCCTGAAGCATTGGTGTGATTGGCTTTCCAAGCAGCTCCTTGTTGGTTCTCTTGGTGATTGGATTGCCTGACTGCCATAATTTGCAGCTCTCGAGCCTTTGGAGACATATATGTCATTTTTTTTCCCCCTCTACAGTCTTCAGAGAAACCTTTTCTCTCTGACTGACTCACTTTTATTTTAAGCACGTTCCACAATTTCAAAACCAGACTGAGAGGATTCAGCCATATTTGAGTTACAAAAACCACTGAAAAGTAAGTCCTCTGAAGAAAAAACACATGTAAGAATGGATTGCTACAAAAAATAGATCTAACCAAACATTTCTTGGTCTGTTTTCCTAACAGGAACAACATAATCTTTCCTTACCTCCTACCACTGTGTTTAGTTGGATATATACATATAGGTAATCTGTATATCCAACAATCAAAGAGGGTCTTAAAAAAAAAGTATTATTGTCATTGTATTTGATGCCTTAGTTAAGTGGATAAAAGCCACCATGGTGCTGTTTGGATTGCATCTAACAGACAAAACATAGAATAAGTGTTAAAGTTGCTGCCTTGCTTTTCAGCTCTAATTTTTAATTGTTTTATAATGATGATGCAACAGAATATGCAATGTAAAACATCTGAGTAAGTACAGCAACATACTATAATAAAAAAAATGTATTTAGCACCAAGTTTCAAGTATTCAAGAATAAAAAACACACCCAGATATTACTTTAAACTAAAACCCGCCAGTATTCAGTATTTTGCAACAAATGCCTCTCATTCTTAATACTAAGACATGCACAAATGTTTGCTTTTGGACTATTTCTAGTAACTAAACTACAAACTCTCAGAAGATGTTTGAAGTTTCCATTAAGCTGTATCATCACAACCTCAGGTATGAAGTGCTACTGAGATAGATCTAAGCCTGACTCCATTCACAGTTATTTAGCCTTACTGATGGGAGGGCTATTAATTTCCAATAACACAATCACATGCTTGATTATTTGATAGTATGTCATGTATCAGTTGTATTAAAGCAAGTTGCAGGGTCAAGTTTCACACTGAGATTTCCTAACTTTTCAGTGCTTGGACTTGAAACCCTAAAAGTTAACCAAAAAGCTCGCATAATGCACTGACATATATCAGTCACCTAAATTTAAAAACATACAAGGATTAAAAATAGGTAAAGTTACACACCAGCAAAATTCCTTTCCACTAGCTGCCCTCCTGTTCCTCTCATCCTATTGAAGGACATCTTTGGACTCTTTCCTCATCTTACATCCCCCTCCATGCCTCCTTCTCCTGTTCCTGAAGCTGCTACACTGCAACTCTCTTCTCTTGCCTTTCTCCTTTTTACCCCTGTAGCTCTCTGGGCAGCATTGTTCTGACCCAAACGCCTCCTCATGCCCACCTCTCCCTAGAGGCATCACATCACTCTTCCTGCAAGCCCAAGCAGCAGGCACCCGGGCAGCAGGGGAGAAAAGCCAAGTCTCTACACTCCTGGCTGGTGCACCTGGTGCCAGCACTGCCTGCAGAGCCTGGGACTTTCTTCCCTGGCTGCTTCCCCTCAGACCCCAGGGCTCCAGGGAGGAGCACGCTCAACTCATTCCATGGCTGTGGGAGCCCTGAAAGCAGAGAATATTTCCCTGCCTGTTTTGAAGGGTTCTACCCCCCTGGACAACGCTGTATTTGACCTTTATCCATGGAGAAAACTGCCAACTCTTTGGGAAGAACTAGAATCTACTCCAGTGAGAACTAAATGATAGAGTGTTATGTAAGGTTATCACAGGGTGAAAAATCTAAAGGTATTGGGTTTATTAATGTAGTAAATAGATAAAAAGGAAAAACTCCAAAATGGAGGATTGTTGTTGTTTCTAGACTTTCTTCTTCTTCTTCTAGTATGCCATATTCTGCAGTAGAAGGTGTCTAAAAATTATTGGGTGAAAAATTCCGCAGTTCCTGTGTACGTGACTAAAGCATTTGTCTAACATTGGTAGAAAAGTGAAAATGTCTTTCATTTTAAGCTTTAATTGGATGATTTACCTTTAAGAAGGCCGTGTTATCTTGATAAGCAGCATTCTGCTGCATTCTCTGCTCTGTGCTGTGGCTGGGTCATGCCAGTGACTTTACTTCTCTGGTAAGACTTAATAAACTATCTTAAAGCAGAGAGTGCTGAAAGTTTCTTTAAAATCACTCCCCCATCAGGGGAAAACCTGGCTTAGAGACACAGCTAAGTCAGGGGCTGGGGTCCACACACGGGGATTGTGAATAATTCAAACACAGATTAGCCCAAAGCATTTGAGAGAAAAGGCTCAGTTCAGCCAAAAATCCTGGACAGAAATACAGCACTCAAGTGCTGGATGCATCCCCGACAGGCGTGAGCTGTGACTTTTTATGTCACTAGTTTGAATGGCTTTTCATAAGGTCAGGAGGAGGCATAGCTCTAAAACCAAATTCATTCTGTTTCCAGTTTCAAATCTTTTCATTAAAGCATCGTGGCCTTAAGCCATCCCTTGAGACTGATATTAAGATTTTTTTTTTCAAGAAGTGAAAAGTCCCTATTGCTTTTCCATGTCTCATTCTTTAGCAATTGGTCCATTTGCTGAAGATGAACAAAATAAAAACGAGGGACAGAACCTGGCAAAAGAGAAATAGAGGCCAAACCATTTAAATCTATCAGAGTTAAAAAGAGATTGAAACAAGACTCCTTAAATAGGAAATGTTATGCAACCTTTGTTATTTGCAATCTGCCTTGTAAAATTCAAATTAAACATGAGAAGGATAAAATTCTCACTTGGGGTTATTTCATTATGCAAAACATCTTGATTTTACAACATCACTGAAATGCTTCATGGAATTACAGCTCTTCAATACAATACAATACAGTGGCTTCCTCTTTATTGTGAATTGAGAAAACAAAGAATGTAGACCTCTAAGCCACATACTTCATTGCAGTAGCCTAGTCTTGACAGACATACCAACAAAGATGAAAGATTCCAATCACTCTGATAGCAAAGCTAAACATTTCATTTCATTAAAGTTCTTTGAATTTGACCCCAGAAACAATGAGGACTTGTTAACTATATTTTATATAGCATTTTATAAGCTTTAGAACATTCTGTATATATTTTATATATTTTGGGTCCCTGCCTTTAAGGATTAAATGTTTTACAAGAATTGCTAGACTGAGCTATAGCATACCAAGCACACCTCTAGATTTATTTTGGTTTAGGCCGTGTCTTGGTTCTGATTCTTTTGTTTGGTCGACCAAAAGAAAGAAAAAATGGACTGTCTTATTAGGGTATTTATTGCAAGTCACTTATGTCAGAACAATACTTCAAAGTCAACCTATTGCTCTCTAATACCCATCAAATATTCCACTTCAGCACCAAAAAAAAGAAGCCTCACAAAAATGTATGCATTACATAAATAGTGAAAAAGGAGAAAACAGATGAGCACCATAATGCTGCAATCACAGTATTTGACTCTGTGCAGAAATGCATTGTTCACTAGATTGAAGTCATATTTCTGAAAGCCCAGGCAGCCCATGCTGGATGTCTGACAGCCACTGGCAGCAGTTCCAGACAGGCTGACCACAGCTCCCTTCTTTGCCCTGGCCAGGGGAGGTGGGGATGCAAAAGTGCTCGAGGCTGCTTCATCTTCAGGCGAGTCACCAAGCACTGTCCTCCAGCCCTGCGCTGTGCTCACAGGCAGTGCTTGGGAGGCTCCTTGCCAGAGCCATTAAGTTTTCTTGTGTGCAACAACTGAGCAGACCTGGCTCCATACCAACAATGCCATGGTTCCCACAAATTACCTGCAGGATCCCCACGCTCCTCTTCCTGGCTAGACTAAATTACAACTTTAACATTTTTGCTTATTTGGGAGACACACACACCAGGATTTGTTGTACCAACTTGGGGCCACACAGATCAGTCACTGCTGGCATCAGGGCTAGTACTAAGTGCTTCCTGGGCTCCCTGTATTGCACGGTGAAAATTATTTTTAGGATGCAAAGGGACTTATCTAAAAGGTTATTTTTTAAGCCTTGCCCATGTGGATTGCCATTCCACGGGGTGACAGAACTCATCAAACCTGCTTCAACCCTTCCTAAAAGTATTTTTATGGGCAGTGAGTAGCTCACCAACAGTGAGGTTCCAGGCTACAAGATTATCAAAGCTCTATGGAATGTGACTAAAATAACATCACCCATGCCCACCTTGCTGGTTTATCTTCATTCAACACAATGAATGTTTCAAAGTCAATCACTTTGCAGCACGATGCTGCTGTGTAAGAGATCACCTTGCTTCACAGCCCCTTAATCAGCAGAGCCAGGCAGAACATCATTGACCAGGCTCTGAACAATTAGGATTCATATCACAACTATACAGGAGAGGACACAATAACAAGATGCACTCTGTTTTTGTCCAAAACACTTTAAAACGTTACTTCCAACAACTGGAGTGCCAACTAACTTATTTTCATTAGTGCTTACCTATTGCTGTGCCAGCTTTGCAATTAAAACAAACAAAACCAAAATAAAATTGTCAGCACTTTTTACTTCCAACAAACACTTCTCCTGCTCTTAATGGAAGATCAATGCCAAAAGCTGATGCAACTAGAGACAAACACTCTGCAAAACCAAGGCTTGCAAGACAGCACTTTAAAGGTGCCCTCAACCTTTTCATCACCTCCCAGTTGTTGTCTGTGAGCAGCAGGTCCAGCAGAGCGTGACTCCTGATCAGTGCACTGATCACCTGCACCAAGAATTGTTTTGGGATGTGTTAAAGCCATCTCCTGGTTTCTGGCACCCAGCTGCATTTCCCTTCCAGGACAGTGTTTAAGACACCCCTGAACACTACACCCTGTGGCTGAGGCTCTCTCCAGCACCCTGAGGGCAGCAGCACCAACATTTCTGTTGGATTGTCCAGGCCAAGCTCCAATCATTCAAACCATTCCTTTATAGATAGCACAATCCTCCTCTTTAGACCCTGAGGTTAGCTCAGTTGGTGAGAACATGGTGCTAAAACCACCAAGGTTGCAGGTTTAATCCCTGTATGGGCCATTCACGTAAAATTTGGTCTTGATGATCCTTGTGGGTCCTTTCCAACCCAGAATATTCTGTGATCTGTGAGCTGTCCACTCTCTTTTTTCTCTTTTCACCCAGTAAAGGGCCTGAGATACCTCTCGATGCTCTTCAGCTGACAAGTCCCAAGCTATGCATGGCCTGGCAACGAGCCTGGGGGTGGATTCTCTCACAGGCTGAGTGTTTACTCTGCTGTCCATAGTCTGCTTTGCAGCACAGATCACAATAGATATGTGGGAAAAATGGTATCACACCTTTTAAATAGCTTTGTTTGGGAGTATGCCTGAAGGGGATCAAGTGCAGTTTTATTTTAAGGCCCAGAAAGCAGAAAAATAGATTCTGGAAAAAAATTAAGCAACAAATATACAAGGTCTTCTGTCTAACAACATCATAAAGCTGAATATGATTTTTTTTATGTTAAAAACAGACATGTGATATTCAGAGAGGTCTTAGGAACAGAATGATTGGGAACTGGTTGAGCCATCACAATAAGATAAATTATTATTCTTCTCAGTGTTCTTACACAATACAGACTATTTTGGACAGGAATTAGGCTGCCTGTAAAGCATACAAAACATCCTAACCACCATAGCTCTTCAACAGACTAATTTTTTTTTAACTATTTTTCAAGAGAACCACTATTCTGAAATTCACACAACTTTAAAAATCTGTCAGATCTTTGGACAGATCTTTCCTTGGCATTTCTACACCACCTTGAACAACAGCACCTGATTCAAGGCAGCACCACATCAGTGTCACTATGCAAAGCCAGAGAGAAAGAGAATTACCCTCTATTTTTAAAGTTCCAAAATTCACTAACAAAACCCAATGCCAAACCCACACATTTTCAAACTACACAAATGAACAGCAATTAGTGTCACAGTGAACTGATACTCATACCTGCAAAATTAGCAGTAGGTAGTCCTAGCTGTCATCTCCTCCTACCCTTCTGCAAATTAAAAGCAGTCTAAATTTAGCTATACAAGTTAAACCTCCTGCTATTGTTACATCTAGACTGGGAAGCAACCATAAGTATATACATATTTATATATATTTAAGTTAGTTTGAAACAGTAGCAAGAAAAGAGATTAATTTGCACCCTTATTTTGTTTATTTTGTTGACATTTTACTTTATTTTGATGACACTAACAGTCCCACAAATCAGCGAGAGTCGATCTTGGGTTGGGAGTTCAAAACCTTTATCCTGAATTCTGCTGATAAATAATGTGAAACAATAATATGAATTAAGGAGTTCCAGCTTTTATTAACTTCTGGTAAGCAAGGAAAAGATTTTTTTTTATTTTGGTAGAAGACTAGACCTATGCAATGAGACTGTGCTAAACATGCAATTTGTTTGCATTTGCATCACTTCATTCTTCCCCTCATAGCTGTGCTCAATGTATACTGGAATAAAGTAGTGTGGTTTTAAAAGCAAAACAATTATCGTTCTACCTCAAAAGAACAGAAGTTATATTGAAGAGGACAGACCACTTTTCAATTCCCTATTTGGAGAAAATTCAGGTAACATGCCAAGTCACATGTGGTGAATATGATTATTTGGGATGATCATTCTGATAATACTGTAAAAATTTTTTTAAAAATAGGGCTGTAAATTATCTCCCCTTGGAAGAGTTAATGTTATATTTAGATGAGATGAGTTTGTCTGTGATGCACTCAGATCTCTGCCAGAACAATAATCTTCTATGGACATTCCAAGGAAATCTCTTAAAGACATGCTAGTGACTCATCTGGTCAGGAGCTAAAGAACACTGACTGGCTTTGGAAACTGCTCTTCCTCAACATCTAATCTGGGATTAGATATGGGAATGATTAAGAGACTGTAAGCAACCTGGGAGAAGGACACTGCACTCCAAGTAGTTCGTGCATCACATGGTGCCACTGTGAGTCAGGCTATTCATCTTCAGTAGGAAGCTAAATTAATATATTTGCTTTGCATATGTTAAAAACTTCTTTGCACAGGAGCAGTACTCAAAGCTCCTACCCTGCAGGCACTTTCTCCTATGCAGAAGATCTGCAGCCCTTCCTTAAGACAAGAGACCATTATGCCTAAATTTAATCCTATTTGGACTATTCATCAGAGGTGGATCTGAAGTGACTGACAAATCCCTAATTGCTACAGAACAGACTCATTCTAGGTCTGTAGGACAAAATGGGAAAGCAAGGCAAGTTACAGGGACAGATAGAACAGAAAACAACTAGATTCCTCTGAGATAAGTACAAATCAGATGGAGCCATACTAGTTGAGTGGAAAGAAAATGTCTCTCCAATTCTATCATCCAGAAAGTCTTAAATACTTCCCAGATTCACCAGTGTCTAATTGCTACTGTAGGACAAGTCACCATTTCCCCCCAGAAAAGCTCTCAAAACAAGTCTTATGAGAGCTTAGCTTCCTAAGCACATGAAACACTGGACAAATAATAACCTATACTATTACATTGTATTTATTCATGAAACTACTGTCGGAGGTACCCTGCATTGTTTTTAACAGATACTTTGCGTGCCTGATGAGGTCTGAATCTCACTGCGTCCCACGGACCACCAGCTATTAACAATTCCTACCACAAAACATTCTGAATACAAAGAAGTGCTCAAGATATTCCTCCTGTACCTCAGGAAGCCCTTAATCCTTCCAAGGAAGATATGACAGCCCCTTCCCCTACAGCTGCAGCAGCCTGAGGCAGCTCTGGCTGCTCCTGTTCAGAGGTTGCCACCCAGCCAAGTGCAAATAATTCCACACCACCACAGGCAGCACAGCACCAAAACTCACTGGAACAAACCACACAGCCCACGTTGCCATGCTCCACCCTGCCCTTAAAAGCAAAGGGTGGAAAATATTTTGCATTTGTATTCCTCTTCTTCCTTTTGTCTAAACCATGCAAGTGACCTGAAATAATAAGCATGGGCTGATTAATTACTGCATGTGTTCCCCTCTGCAGAGCTGAAAGGTCAGCTGGGGTAAAAGCAAAGGGTGACATGACGAATAACACTAAACACTCCTGTTTTTAAGCAGCCACCTTGTTCAATGAACCACACACAAACCAAGAAAGGGTTCTTTTCACTACATGCACTCAGGCTTAAATGGACCAGCTGAGAAATAGTTACTGAACTACTAACTCTGAGATGGAGAAAAAGCCTGATGTGGGCGTCCCTCCCAAGGCTAAGCGCTTAATGGCGTATTAAATATATAGACATCTTAGTGCAGATTTCTAAGGATTTCTCTATATTTACATAACAGTTGGCAGCTCTCTCATCTGTGGTTGGGGTTTTTTGTTTGTTTGGGTTGTCTTCATAAAATCATCTGCAACAGCGTACTTGTTTTTACAGCTTTTATTTTGTAGAAGAGGTGTTCAGCTGCATTTTCTCTTACCAAGTGCCACAGACATCTCTAGAACTCCTCTGAGTATGAGGACAGCAACGTAACAAAGAGCAGCAACCATCCCAAAGTGCTTTAATCTGAGACTGCATTTTAGAGCCCATACCAACATTTTCTCTGACATGACTTTGTTACATTATTGCTGTACTTGAGTGTCGAAATGCAGGCAAACATACAGTGTATGATTTTCAGAATCCCTTCACGTTATACTGATTGAGGATTGAAGAGGAAAACCACTGAGATCAGAGCAAGGCAACACTGGGTTAAGTCGGAAAATTTAAACATTTCAACAAACAAGAAATATTTCATTCTCCTACTCAAAAGTGGTCCTCCTATTTTAACCATGAGGTAGAAAAATTTACTGTGAAGAAGTTTCAGCTCCAGCAATACCTAACAGTCCTCAAAGTCACAAAAGCTAACACTGAGTCCATTCCTAATTTTGCCATCAACATCAGTCTTTCCACAGAAGAGAATTAACTAGAGAGCAAGCAGGTGTTTTGAATCTTGCAAGATGATTATACAAATTATTTTTTCAAGGTATATAATTATCAAATTCCTAAATCACTTACTTCAGAGACTGTAACAAGAAAAGGCATGCAGACAGGCAGAGCCATGTAGATTAAGCAATGAAAATGTTAATTAAGAAAGTTATAGAAGGGAAAGGAAGCAATACAGGTCCCTTGCATTAGCATGTGGAGCTCTGGGCTCAGCCACCACATGGTGAGGAAGACCTTTGTAAAGGAAAAAAAAGGAGAAAGCAGAGCTCAGGCTTTAGAAAGGGAAAAGAGAGAGTCAAATTTCTTAGTGTTGTTTCCTGTCCTCACCCTTTGCACATCCTTCTGCATGCCCAGGGGACAGAAATAGCAGTCTAACAAAAGAAGGGGCAGATGTTGATGCTGATACACTCTACACTACACCAACTCCCAAGGGGCTCTGTGGCCAGTGTGTCAGCCAGCTTCAAGGCTGGAGCAGTGAGGAGAGACCCTTATAAATCTAATCTCTATTTCCCTGCCTTGCTTTTATTTTACAGGTGCTTCTGTTATTACAAATACACATATTTCACCAGGACCAGACAGAATACATAAAATGTTTTTTTTTCCAGGACAGATGAACGAGCTTCATAAATCATGGGCACATCACCCACTCCAGGCTGACAAACCAGCACACGGAAGGCACTACCATCATGAATAAGTTTGCAGGCCCCTGGGAGTCTGGGGACACAGCTTCATTAAGCAAAAAGAGCTTGCCAACGCTGACTGCAAGGCTTGGGGGACCAGGTCTCACTGGGCCACTGTGGAAACTACAGAAAGTACAGAGAGGGCCTGAAGACTCATTGACTTAACAGAGTGTCACAGCCTCCTTTACAGGTGGTTCAGGTCTGCTGTAGTCCTATGGAATATCACATTTGCTTCCACGTCTGCATTCAGGCTATTAAATTGTGCATGATTAAGAGCTACCTTTGCATTACCTACAGCTGAGGGAAGGACTTGGTTATGATTTAATTAAATCATGTCACTGGAGTGCCTCCTCCAAATCTGTCCTCCTAAGACTACCATACCCCTCTGCATTTGTACAAGTATAGATCAAAGCAGCAGAGGTGTTGTATTTATCATGGCACAAACCAATAGCATGCTTTAGCACAAATACACCATACTTTCCTCAGCTAAAAGCACACAAGTAATCTGCGACTGCAACAGTAGCAAGTTATTTCACAATAACCTAGTTTCTGAACTACTCATCTGGCAGACCCAGCAGCAGTACTTCTTGTTCAGGACATTCCCAATGGATGTAACACATTCAAACTACCTACTCCCTGTCCCAATATCCTGCTTCGTACTCTTTGCTTGCTCTGCAGTTTGATGCAACAGTCTAGCTAAAGCAGCACGAAGAAATTGAGAATAGGGGCATGTCATCAGGATGAGAACTCTCTCAGTAAAGTGAGTGGGGTAGGGAAAAAAGAAATCTGACTGTGTCCCATCACCAGCTTTTTAAATATTAAATCTAGCATGTGCCAACGGGCCTAAGAGCAACCTGTCACTGAAGTCCAGAGAAACTCAACTTCTCCAGTGACTGTGTCTACAAGATGAGCCCTCACCTCCTACACGCCTTCTAAAGAATCACCCAGAGTTATCCTAAATTTTACCAGGAAGCAGAAGCACTCCCAGAAGACATTTTCACATGTGTATGGTCTTGCCAAGAGGCCAAAGTTGCTCTTTTCCAAGTACTATTTGCCCATATTAGAGCAATAAACTAAGAACACTAAAGCAGGCTTTGCAGTAAGAGCCTTAGAAAAAACAGATACTGTGAGCTACCAGCTTGAAGGACTTATTCAGCTTTCAGTAAAGAATCTCTCTGACATCTCTTGAAAAATCTTCCATATTCTAGTATACATTTTATCCTTCAGCTTGCTGGGAATGACCTACACTGATAACTAGGTGAGCATAAGGAAGTGCTGAATGTATCTCAAGACATCACATTAAAATTAAACATCCAAAAACCAGGCTTCACGGCCCTACAGTCCAGATCCTTTATTACCTGGTATTAAACTGCTTAATAGTTAATACTCTCATACTTGCAGCCCATCGAGTGCTGCAGTTGGTACCAAAACTGATTGAGAAGGCAGCGAAGCACTCGTGGAGAATGGAGGGCAGAGAAAAACTGGACCCCATGGGCATCCCCAGAGGTGTGGGCACTGCCCAGCTGAGGCTAAACTTGGGCTGTGCTCTTCCTGTCCCTGCTGAACACAATATTATCTCTTGTGTGCACTTGATAAACAGCAGAACAGTCAGAGCAGTGTTTGTTGAGTTTCAATACGTTTTAGTGCAATTCAGTGTTAATTCAAGGAGAGGTTGTTACTTCTCTGACTGTTGGCTCAAATTAATCTCTGGTTAACTGCTGGAATGCACCAGGGATAAAAATTTTAACTACTAAGTGATTTAACTGTAAAAACTTAAATGTGTGTCAACAATCTGCCTTTCCATTCATTTGCCTCCTTTTACAATGGAAAGAGTGCAGGAAACAAGCACACTGAAATAGTATGTGCTCCTTTCATTAATCACCAGCTATATTAAATTATTTCCAGTTATCTGGACAAGAACACCAACGTTTTGTCATCATCTCTAGAAAGACTACTGCAGTTCTATAGATAAAAGAGGCAGCTGACATGTTAAAAAAAGAAAATACATGCATGTTTTAGTTCTAGATAAGACTAATACGAACATCCTGCTCTTCACACCTCAGTCCTCTCCCCCAAAGTGTTCCTGGGTTATCCTGACACAGAGTTAAAACAAAAAATTTCAGTTGGAATCCTGTCTTTAGTTAGGCATCCAAGTATTAGCAGGATTTGAAATTAAAGGTTTTTGCTTCACGTTTTTCCTTTCTCACAGAAGGTTGTGAAGTTAATTGACACCAACTTCCACATTCCAATATGGTCTGGAAAAGACAACACAAACTAAAAGAAATAAGTCTAACAGCCAACTCTACATCCAAAGGGACTAAGTGGTTCCCCTCAGCCTTTTTTGTTGTTTTTTTTTTTAACAGCTTTGAAATAAGTTTTCATTTCCAAATTCAGTGATGCGTCCCTGTATCATGACATTGGTTTCAGTACCAGGTAAAAACCCAAATCCTAGCACGGGATTTTAACTCACTGTAGCCATCTGTTTCAAGAGGATTAAATGGATTTTTTAAAGTGCTAGACACATTAAAAATAGCAGAGACATTTCAAATGATTTTTCAGCTACCTTGTGTTAAAAATATCACTTAAGCTTGAAAATCAAAGCTATACAACCCTGTAAATTTGCTGTATCTATTGATGTCCTCTGACATCATAGAAAACCCAAAACTAATATTGTAAAAGCAGTAGTACAAGCAGGAGCTATTTATTAGCATCTCCATTTTTATTATTCATGACTAAAGGAAGCATGTGTAGTCACTGTCTAAGTCTCAGCTATCCTCAGGCTTTCATTTAATAACATAATTATAATTTCAAATATGGCAGAACTTAAAACACTGCTTCATTTTTATTTTGACAACTTAGTATTGAAGTTTTCAAAACCAGGAAGAGAACACTTCCAAAGAACATTTCTTACCAAATGTGAAAGTCTCATTTTTCTTCATGCATTGACTGCACACTTTCAGAGAACAGTGTATGCATTTCAGGCAGGTGGATAAATGTCTTTTTCCAAGATGTTTAGTCTGGGCAATATGTGTATTTCAAATCTTTTATTGCTTAGAAAAAAAAAAAAAAAACCCACAGCAATTTTGTTTGTTTCCATTCAGATACCTGGAACTGATCTGCTTTCTGTCTGAGCAGTGACTTGTTCAGCATACATGACAATAAATTGCTTCTATCCTATCTCCCCAGGCAGAAGAAGTAAACTTCCCACACGTATTCTGATCTATGGAGGTTTTTTTTCTTTTTAGTCCAAGAAACCTGTGCAATCTTCTTTGTAGATGAGAAGAGAGATGAAATGAAAGAAGCTTTATCATTTCTATTTGACCACACAGGTTGTTCAGTTATTGGAGATGTATGATGGGCTTCTCATCCCGGTGATATCCAACCCCCCCTAACCAGAAGCAAGAAGAGCATAAGTGAAGTCACCCTTCAATACATGACCCCAGTTTTGAAAAGTCATGACAAACCTTTGATTTCATAGGAATGACACCTTTACTTGTCTCTGTTCAGTGCCAACTTTCTGTTATTGCAGATCTGCCAGACCAGAGGGTGGGAAGTCGAGTACTAAGGATGTGCACATAGAAATGTGCCTGTGAATGCAAAAGCTACTCCACCTTCCCTAGCCCTCCCCCTTGCATCATTTTATGCTGCCTTGGCCTCTGCTTTTGTTTCCCATCTGAATGTTGGTCGCTGGACACAGGTTTTAAGAGCTGTAGCAGCTCTGACTTTGTAGCAATACTTACAAGTACATTACAGCACTGGGTAGTAGCAAGAGAAGTCAAAAAACCTCACTTTGAAGTATTTTCTTATTATAAGTACTGAAGAATTCCATAGCAGATGTATATTTTTCTTTTCTACTAAAACAGCCTCAAAATATAGGAATTTCTTGTTTGATTTGGTAATTTTATTATTACATTTATTTTTTTAAATAGGCAAGTAAAGAAATTATACCAACCTAAGTTATAACAGCCAAAATATTTATTTGCCTTGTTTTGAATTCATTCAATCAAGGCCTTACAAAAAAATGCTATCTCTGTTCCATCTTCCAATAATGATTTTTTTAATTGTATTATATTTCCATTTCTACTTTCCAACATTATCTGATAGCTGCAGAATTCCACTGCTTTTGTAACCAGTATTAATATTTCAGATGAATTAAATTTCCAAAGATTTTGGCAATGATACAACAGATTACAGCAACAGCTTTTCACATCTGAAGTTCCCAATTACGTTTGAAATTAAAGTGAGGTGGGTGGTCTCAGCTTGCTTTTACTGCTTGTTACCCTCACAATTACTCCACAGTTCAGCATCCCCATTTTTCACTTCCCTGAACTCTCCACTCCCAAGAGAAAAAGCCTACAATCTAAGATCAGGCATAAAAAAAGGGAGAAATTCTTATAACTGTCAAGGAAAACAGTTAAGCGTGCATGAATGGTAATAAGCCATCATCTTAGCAATCCTTTATTTCCAGAAGCACTAAGTTTCACTTGCCCCACTTAACTAACAAATTCAAAACCCCCCAGATTATTCATTGTCATAACCTCACAAGGTTATTTGTGATTTGAGATTTGAGATTGATTTGAAAGGGATTTGAGATTAAAGAACCTCATACTCAATTCACTCTCAGAATAATCCCAATATGACAGCCACGATTTAAGCAAATGAAAGTTGCAGACATCAAATGAGGCCACATTTACTAGGACCTCTAGTTGTTCCATGGGCACAAATGCATCCTGTGCTGGGGCTGTGCCCTCTGGAATGGCACCACGGTGGGCAAGGGTTTATTGATGACTCCGGGTGCCAAGGCAGCCACCACAACACAAGGCAACACCTGGAGGTGCTGACTCCTCACTTCGCAGAATCTGTGTTGAATTCCACCCCTCCACATTAGCTCTAGAGTCTGACATGCCAGACAACAATATTTGGGGAAAAAAACCCCAACAGTGCTGCAGCTGGCACCGGGGGTACAGAGGAGGATGAAAGGACCGTCTCTGCTCAGGGACTGTGAGCCGTCAATCCGTGAGGGGAGATAAGGGTCAGATGAAAGTGCAAAGCACGATAGCATCAAGCTACTATTCAATACCAGGCTACTTCCAGGTATGTTAAGTAGCACTTAGAGCAAAGGAAGTAAAAAGCAATTAAGTGATTACTTCAGAGACAGCTCATAGTAAACAAAAAGGACACCCTTATGACATAACCCAAAGTTTACAGAGTAAACACAGCAGGCAACTACCAAAAAGCCAAACAGATAAGCTGAATGACAAAATGAAACAGCAAAAAGAGTACCTTCGTCAAAAAATGGTTTATTGTTTGGTTTTGGGTTTTTTAAACATATTTTTGCTGTGTTCATTCACCAGAAAATAACCTAAATGGAGGTAGAAGGGAAAACACAAAATAATACTCTTGTTTTCATGCTGTGCCTGTACAAAGCTGAATAACTAAAGACATTAAAAGTTACAAAAAGCACCATTAATTCACCCTTGGGGGAATAACTCTGGCTGTGCTTCCATACCACAGAACATCTTTTGCCAGTTGTCTGGCCTAGTGTGGATGAAGGAAAGGAAATATTCTGATACAAAATTTGATACTACTTTTGGAATTGGGATGTTGCACTGCAGCTGTTTTAGCAACTGCAGGCCCCAGCTTATGTAAAAGCCTTCATTACAGACAAACAGGCCCCTTCCTGTTTCGCAGATTGGAAGTTACAACTAATTAGACTGAACGATGTTGTGAACAAGTAGATAACTGCACTATTTATCGAGAGTATGACTACTTACAACCAAGAAGTCAACTTTAATGAGTAATCTGGTGTATTAAAAAACAATTAGTAATGAATTACTTAGATATAAAGAGCAGATACTGCAGAAAGATAAAACCTTCACTTTCACTATCTATCTTGAAAAAAAGAAAATCAGAATATCAATGTATTGGCAGATTGCTCTTCTGCAACCCCTTGCATCATGTTAGACTCCTTACAGTTAATTATAAAGTGAAAGTACAAAGGAAAACCACTACATGCATCACACACAACTAGAGATAAAGTTTTCTATTTACAGATTTTAATTGGAAAGCCATTTCAAAGGTCTTTTTCTGGAAATACAAAGAACAAGGTGCTTACCTATTTCATCCATTATATTCAGTCCTGAACACTCATTTGCACTGCAGAGGTCTACTGTGCATCCATAGCACAATCCACATCACCCCGTATGCGTGGCTTCAATCTCCCAGCCTACATTTAAAAAATTCAGTCTGGCAATTTTTCAAACCTGAAGTAGAAAGGAGGTGGTATCACAGGAGAAAAAGGTGCAGTTTCAGGAAGTGTGGAGAATGCATGCCATCAAGAGATCCTTTTGAGGTCAAAACTGACCCGCTCTCAGCATTTCTGGCCCAACATCTGATCAAAATGGAGTTTGTCACATCCACAGCATCATGAGATTATAAGGAAGGGCAGGGAGGGGGGAGAAGTCTGCGGAGCAGTTCCCGTGCTCTGCGTCAATAGATTTGGGCTTAGCCTCTGTTAAGCAGCTCAAGGCACCCGTTATTGGTGCTGGCAGCTGTCTACCACACTGCCCCACTTCCCATTTCAAAACACACCGCCTGGGAAGGAGGCCTTGGGCAGCCAGCTCCAACCTGCTTCCAAAGGAAATGGAGAGGTCAAACAGTGGAGCCCCCACGCTCGCCTTGAACAGCCCTCCAGTCGTTTAAAATAAACCCTCACCCCCCTTTTCAAACAGCTTGATGCAAACATCAGTTACAGCAATACTAAAAAATCCAATAAGCATTTCAAGATCAAAATCTGATTTGAGATGGGGCCTCAGTTTTATAGAATTTTTGTACATGAGTAGATTGTTTGCTTAGGCATTTCCAAGATTTTAGTTTTATATATATTATTTGGCATTTTAACATTTCTTGGATAATTCTTGATGTGTTTCTATTTGGCTTGATAACAAATGAGCCTTTTCAACAATCATAATGCAGTCATTAATGTCAACACTTTGCTCAATATTATGGCAAATCAGTTACTAGCAAATTAATAGCAACTGCTATACAACTTCCCTCATCCTCAAAAAAAAAAGCTAATAGCATATTTGATCCAGGTTTTAAGAAATACCTGTGCTCCAGGGCCACCTTCTCTACACCATGTTTAACTTTACACTAAGACATAACATATCTATGTAATATGACCAAACATAATTCTCCCCTGCAATTCCCTCATTATATATTTTGTTCCTATTCTCTGGTCTTTTCAGCGTTCATTTATTCAGATTATTTGTTCTGATGCAAACATCCTCCCCCAGTCCTACAACTGGTACAACTGAAACCAAATTTTGCTGGGGGACCAGCTACCCTGTTGTAGGGACTGTAACTAAGGCTCTAGAGCTGTTCCCATGAAACTGAGCCTGACAGTTTTATGGAATATCAGGGAAGTAGACTGCTAAACATTGTGTAGTTTAAGTTCCAAACTCAAAATAGAGTGTAAGTGTTAATTACCTTTGATTAGGAACACTAAAGATTAATTATCATTAAGTTTATTATCTTTGTTCAGATGATGAGCAGGTAACTTGCTCTGCAAGAGCTGCCCTTGAGGTACAGCACATGAAACATGGAAAGCACACCAAAAAAACCCCAAAATCCAGCTCACTCATGTCCAGAGCATGTCCAGAAACACCCCACTGATAATGACTGCAAACCAGAATTAAAACCCTAGGGAGAGAACAGGTTAAACTAACAACACTCCTCCCCCGAGTGGTTCTGAAAGCAGTGTTTGGGTATTCTGATACATTCACACACAGTTCAGATCACATGGCCCGAGGAGGTAAAAGCTATTCTATCACTGACATGTAGGGTAAATTAACTTGCTAATTCGCTTTCTAATGCACAGTTCACTGAGCATACAATTACATAAAAAAGGAGGATAAAAACTCATGCAGCCAAGCATATTAAATTTGTATGGATTGCCACATTATACGGAGTTGGTTTTTTTTAAAATTCTGATAAATACATATACATAAACAAAGTCACATCATTCACCTTTAAATCAAGTCACATGCACAGCAGTGAGCATATGCCATCCCTCTCTAGCACTGCCAGACAAAAGCTACATTGCCAAAAATAGCCACAGAGTGTGCTGGAGTAGCTGCAGAATGCCCTAGATACATTCAGGCCATAAAGACTGAGCAGCACTAATGCAAGGAAAACTTGGGCACTAAGGTTCATAACAGGCCAGGGCTGGAAAGAGGGAGGAAGAGGAATTTCCATCCTTGAAGCTAATTTTTAATAGATGTTATTTTAGCTCAGTTTAAAAGGGAGAGTTAAAAGGGAGAAAGCTGTTTCCATGCAGAGCTGGAACATATGCCTATATACACAAAACATTACAGAAAATGAATGTATTGAAACACTTGGTAGAGGCTTTCTTTGAAAAGGCCAGCTAAAAGAAAAAGGTGCTTTTTTTTTGTTTTAAGAAAGGAGTGTATAGAGAGTTGATATTAAAAGAAAAAACTGTTCCAGGGTCTGGTAGATGTTTCCCCTAATCAGTTTCTGAATTGTTTTTAAAATGGGATTTCTTCCTACTCTTCTCCTTCTGAAAAGAACAGGAAAATGGAAGTTTTTTTCTAGATGATGTGAAATACTACAAGCTGGAAGAGCTAACATGTAAGGATCAGTATGCTAAGTGTTTTGGGTCAGTTTCCCTTGCACTAGGCATGCTGGCAATAAACAGTCAGGAGTTAGCAGAGCTCACTGAGAGAGCTTTAAACTAGATTTGAAAGGGACATAGGCTCAACAGAGGTTGGGTGTGGGAAGGGAAGAATTACAGCAACCATCCTCGTAGGAAAAGGAGGCTGAAGAGGGAATACCTCAAGCCAGGAAAAGCAGCCAAAGATGTAACCAGAACACAGGAATATGAGGCATCCCTTTGCATCCCCACGGGGATATTGGCACAATCAAATCGTTGTGCAAGGTGCCTGTACATCAGTGCATGCAGTGTGGGGAACAAACAGGAGGAGCTGGAGATCTGTGCAGTCACAGGGCTTTGAGCTCATTGCAGTTGTGGAGACACCATGGGATAGCTCCCATGGGATGGGATTACTGGAATGTTGATGTCCTGGGGTGACATTATGAAAGTGCAAGGCCATGTGCTGTTTAGGAGAAATGGATGAGGAAGACACAGGAGTGGAGTTGCCCTTTATGTGAGGCAATGCTTGGCCTGTGTGAAGCTCTGTCTTGGGATGGATGATGAGCTGTGTGTCAGGATGGAAGGACAGACAGTAAGAGAGGCATTTTTGTGGGTGTTTGCTACAGGCCATCTGAGCAGCAGAAGGAAGCAGATGAGCCCTTCTACCAGCAGTGGGAAGCAGCCTCAAAGTCACAGGCACTGGTTCTTGTGGGGCACTTTAACCATCCTGACACCTGCTGAAGGAGCACCACAGAGAAAAAGAGATTAACAGTAGAGAAAGTTCTGGAAAGCTTTGATGACAGCTCCCTGTCACAGGTTGTGGAGGCTCCCACAAGGAGTGGTGTGCTGCTTGACTTCATGCTACCAAATGGGGAAGGCCTTGTTGGAGATGTGAAGGGTTGGGAGCAGCCTTGGCCACAGCAACCATGAGGTTGTGGAGTTCATTATTAGGTGAGGAGGAAGCAGGGCAGCAAGTAAGGTTATAACCATGGACTTCAGGAGAACTGATTTTAGGCTCTTCAGGGATCTTCTTTGAAGAATCCCATAGGAATAGGCCCTGAAGGGAAGAAGGATCCGTAGGAGTTGAGATCACTTCTGCCAAGCTCAAGAATAATGCATTCCAATGGGCAAGAAATCGGGCCAAGAGGGCAAGAGACCTCCGTGGATGAATAAAGAACTGTCATTACTGCAGCATAAGCAAGTGTGATCAGAGAGTCATCTTCATAAACTTCAGCCATTTCATTGCAGCAGATTTTGGATGCACTGACAAGTGTGTGTTTCTCAGTCAAAAACTGAGTGTGACCAGAGCTAATCTCTGCAGTGGAGAGAGCAGTGTTCTGCCTTTCTAATGCTATCCTCCAAGTTACCTCTGAGGAAGAAAGCTCAGTCTGAGTGAAGAGATCATTGCCTATATCAACTGACTGAGACAAAATGGATTTCCCCAGATTAGCAGAGGATTGCCCTACACTGGCAGGCAAGGCTTCACCTTTAGGCAGATGAGCAGTAGAAAGACAAGAGGCACCTCCACACATGCCCTGTCCCGCTTACTGATTTGACTCTCCAGGCAGGCCTTGTTAAATCACCTGTGAACCACCTCTTGCTCTTCCTTTGTGTCTATAAATGTCTCCATAATAGATTAGGATATCAGTAATTTATCACACATCTATAGATTTATTCAATTTTTTTCCCTATTCTTTACACGTTAAACCAAAAAGAGGATATTTTAACTGCTTGCTTTCTGGTAGACAGGAAACAATCACAATTATGGGGCTGAAGAGTCTCCTGGCAAGACATGCTTTCACTGTAGATTCAATGGCTCACAAAATTATTTTAGCACATTAACAGAAAAAGCTTCTGAAAATCTGAACAAGCAGTCACTTCCTTCCCCCCCAGCAGTAATAACATAGCCTAACTTTTTTTTTTTTTCTGTAGAAGTTAATATTCACTGTGGCATGAGAATAAGCAGAAGTTGGGGCTCCTTCACCGTTCTCTTGGCTTTGCTCCTGGCCCACTGTGTGAGCTCTGTCCTTCCAACTGCACACACAAGGGCAATGCCCCCATACTCAAGAGCAAGCTAGTATATAAACATCAAAAAGAACAATTAAACAAAAGCACTGGTAGCGAGAGCAGATCTCATGTTGAAAACTCTCCCCAAACTCCAAAGAGCATTAGCTGAAAACAGCTGAGTGCACTGGCTTAAGACCAAGAACAACAATGTAGAGATCCCCTCTGAAAGCTCAGTCACTTCCGTGGCTGTCCTGAAACAACCTGTGTAAGGCAAAGTTTAGCCAGACCAGGGAAAACTAGCTGACAGATGCCAGAAATGTTCACAGCTCCCTTTCTGGGAAGGGGAGGGAAACACCCAACTCTCCTTGAGTCCTCATGAGCCATTTGCCAGGAACAAGACCTGTAGGTGATCCAGGTAGTTTGAGAATTCATTGGATGCTTTAAAAAGCCCTCCTTCTTCTCAACAAAGTGATCCAAACATGCAGAATAATTTTTATTCTTAACCCATATTTACACATTTGATTACACACTTTTAGCAAAGGACCTTTCTTCAACTATGCTGTATGAGCCTTAGGATGCCAATTTGATTTCAAATATTTCTAAATGTAGTTTATGTCACTATACACATTTGGACTTCAGTTAGGCCTATGTCCACAGAATACTTTTTTTTTTTAAATCACCTATTTTGATTACTAATATGGTTATAAGGGAATTAACTTGAGGGTGAGATTTGCTTCCCTCATACCAGTGTCCTAGAACAGGGGAGAACTTAAGAGTTATTCCACAAATTTATGTACCTAAGCCCTGATGTCTGATACACTCTTCAGAAAGAAGCTGTCAGGTGAGTCACAGCTTCCACTTTTGAGCAAAAATAGGCAGGTTTCAGTCATGAGAAGTTAGCATTAAGAAGTAGCATATGTAGGCTTCCTTAAGAAAAGGGAGGTAGAATCCAGAAGCTTGAAGTGCCATAATTTGCAGTTCAGTAGCATTAAAGAAAGAAAAATATTTCTGTTTATTACTATCGTTTTGGAGATCATAGAAATGCAGGCTAAAGCAGCTAAAATTAGTTTCACTAGGATGTTATTGTTGGAAAGACATTCCAGGATAGACCATTTTCCTTAGGAGGCACACACCTTTTCTCAAATGCTTTAGTGTAGTGTCAAAGTTTGTCCATGGGATGCATGAACCCTTTAGAAACACTATCCTTTCACTTTTTTAATAAGCACATCTGTATCCAGATGTGACTACACACCTACACAACTTTTCTGTGAGAACTGCCAGGAACTGCTCCTTGCCTGATGTGCTGGAGCACCTTCCCTCCCAGCTATGTCCCTTTCTCCTGGCAGAAAAATGCTGTGGAAAGAAGAGTCTCTTCTGCACTTAGTCAAGCTGTGTCCTTGATAATTCTTTGAAGAAACTGCTCTGGATTAAGGAATTTGGAGAACAGATCTAAAAAACAGAGTCACGCTATCAAACACAGCAATTACTGAACAGTGAATAGAGCCTGAACAACCGTGCAGCAGTTAAGTATTTGATTCAGTAGCAGAGTAGGCAGCCTCATTACTCCCCAAAGTGTTATTTGAGGCAGTTCATAAGCTGCAGCCAAATCCTAGTCTTAAGGCAGCAGCCTTGTTAGTGCATGTTAAAGTACTTGCCACAAAAAAACACCCCAAAATCTAAACAAAGAAAAAACAAAAACAAAACAAAAAATCCCCGAACAAACCAAAACAAAACCAAACAACAACAACAAAAAACCAACCAAAACAATAAACTGAGAAAGCCTCTCAAGCCTCCAAAGCTAGCCAATAACTTTTGAGACCAGTTCACTATTAAATAACGCAGACTTCAGAGACCACATATCAAAGAATTGAGTGCACCACTTAACTTTTTTTGTGATAGTGTCTCCGAGGCACAGGCTGACTGTATCACTACAGTCACTTCTAGCTTTTGTGTTTGGAAATGCTGACTTTATACATCCTGGATGGCATCCACAATCCATCATTTTAACACCTCTCTCTCTCTGACTCATGATGCACTGTTTGCAATAAAACAAATGCAGCAGAGTTGAATTCAGTGCCAGGTCCCCCCAGCGTAAGCAGTGCAGCAAATTGATGGTGTGGCTGCAAAACAATCTAGACATTTACTGCCAGCAGCATAAGAACAAACCCAAGGAATCTGGACCCAGTCCAGCAGAGCATCTCTCCAGTTCTTGTAAAAGCAGCTTTGATCTCTGGGAAGCTCTGAAGCACGAGTCAGATGAGCTACTGGCACACAAATAGACACTCTTCCAAGCAAAGAGACATTGCAGGCTTCTGGGAAGCCCAGGTAAGTAAACATTTCGATAAAACAACATGAAGTGTGAAAAAGCAAGACTTCGAGAACAAAACTACAATTAAAGTAGAAGTAACTCTTTATAATGCCTCTCTTCCCTGTGCCAGACTCTCTTGACCCATCTTCCCACTAAACCCTACGGAGCCCTGTTCTCTGATGAGTAGCAGGCTGGGTATTTCAGGACTGAAGCCCTTTGTTTCTCCACACAAGTAATGCCAGGCTGTGCTGGAGCAGCACTGCCTGCAGTCCTGCCAGAACGACTCAGCCCTGACTGAGGAGAGGGATGATTCAGACCATTCATTTTGTAAGTGCCTTGCTCCAAACTCCCTTTCTGCAAGTTGCCTAATAGCCTAATAATTCCCCACTTGCCAGAAAAAAAAGTTTTAAAAAGTAACTATTCCATTGCAAAATTATAATTTTTTTTTATATTTCTACTATTTAGAGATAGGACTAGATGTGACAGCAGGATGTACAGACCCACCATTAATTCAGAAGACAAACAGATCTGGGATTCAAAGGCTGATAAGAAACTTGCACCAATTTCTTCAAGGCAACATGAGGTACTATAGCTGTGCCCGTCCTTGGGAGCATTCTCTTTGAAATGGATATTGTATGGTTATTTTTTTCAACCAAGAATTAGACCACTAGTTGTTTACTTGCAAAATGCAGTTCAGTTCAATAAAGCCAGAAAGATCCAGACAGGGCAATAAGTGCTTTCAGTCCATTAGCAAAGAAGAATATCAATGTTTTAAGTGTGGTCAGACTCACTACTTTTTCAATTTATTCTGCTTCAGAAGAATGACAACAGGGACAAAGTAGGCCCAGCGTTTTTAATGGTATTGCACAAGTCTAAGCATGCATCTTCTTGCCAGACATCTTTAAAATTCCCCACACATAGCACCTCTGCTTAGGACAAACTGAGCTCTGCACTACCCAGGAGTTACAACTGCATATGGCAGAATTACAGTTGTGCAAAACATCTGTAGCTCTGAAAAGAGTAAACAATTCAGTTGCAACTGACCCATGCAATATTTTAAGTACTTCAAGGTCAGTAAGCCTTGTTTTTACCTCATACACTTTTCAAATTCTCCATTTCAACTCCTATTCAGAGAATTCTCTATTGAAAGACCTTTGGAAGAGGCATTAAAAACCATGGGAGAGGAGCACACATGAACTCTAGCTTTTCAGTGCTCATAAATGAAAGTACCTAAGTCCTTTAATAGGGGGACTTCAACTGATACCATGGGACATCTTTCCAGTTGTGACAGCTGACTACAAAATTCAGCATTCGTCTATTTGTACAATTAACTACAGCAGGTAATAGCAGAGCTTTTCCCCCACTCTCTTAGAAGGAAAGTACTTGACATAACAGAGCGAGAACAGGATCTAGAATCACTGTCTACAAGCTCTGTGTTTCATTTTGCCAAAGCCTGTGATGCAATCAAAAGTGTAACCTCCTCCCACACTCCACTGGCATTAATAACCTGCCTATGTCTGTATTTGTTTAGGGATTTAAAAAAAAAAAAAACAAACAACCTCAAAATAAACCATACCCCATCTTCTCCATAGATGAGTCCTCCTACTTGGCCTGCCTGGGGGTAGAGGAATGCATTAGCAATACTTACCTATTGCTCTTTCTCAAATAATCTATTTCAAGTACTGGAAGAGTTGTCAATGATGCCTTGCCTATGTCATAGCATGAGGGTGAAGGGCAGTGTCTTACTTGCACAAAGGCAGATACAGGGACAAAAGCTTCTCTTCATGGCAAAAGCACTGAGCACTTCACCACGGCACTGCTCTGGGCTTTGCCACAACAGTCAGCAGCAATCCTTGCTTGGAAAGCTCTGACACTAAGATATCCTCCAAAAGGTACCCGCAGACAGCAGAAATATAAACATCACTGATGAAGAAAGTTTAGCCAATAAACTTCACCAAAATCACAAAACTCACTACAATGTAAGAATACAATATAAGAATATAAGACTATAAGAATGTGTTGCCTGGGTAGGACAAGGAATGGAAATACTTTAAAATTTGTTATTTCCCAGGCTGACTGTGCAGCCCTGTATCTACAGCCTTTACCAAAAGATATTCACACTGTTCAGAAGATTGTAACAACTGTGGTACATATCTACATCTCATCCAGACGAGATGAACAGGCAGTGCAGTGGCAGCAGGGCCAGCCAAGCAGCCTGGCAGGCAGTCTCCATTTCCCTCTGCCTGGCACCAGCACTGCAGCACACACGGCTCTTGGCTCTGCTGGCAGGTGAGGGGCAGAGCTCAGGGCCCCGTGACCACCACGCTCTGCAAGTGTCCCATTCCATTAAAACAGCCCCGCTCTGCAAGCAGCAGCGGGAGCAGCTCCGAGCAGACACAGACCACGCCAGCCTGGCCCGAGCAGGTCACCCAGTACAGCAGGAAAGAGCAGAAAAGGCACAACTGCCAATTAACATAAGCCTCAACGCTCCACTTACTCAGCAGCGAGTTGTATTCAACACAAATTAGCTTCTCTTTCAGTGCAAAGTCCCAATTAATCTTAAAGGCATGCAGGACACCAACAGACTCCTGATTTTCCTCGTTTTATTTTTCTCCCTTTAAAAAGCAAAGCATAAAACATAATCCAACATTGCACTACTTTGCAGCAGCACAAAATAAAGGTATTTGGAACGTGGCTTTAGCATTTATAACTGCACAGCAGTGTGTTATATAACAGAAAAGCCAGATCTCATTGGATTTTCCCATTTAAAGATTCAAGAGTGCAATAGAGAGCAAAGGTTTAAGCATATGCACACAGTGATTTCACAACATCTTTTAATACCTGCAAGTAGCAAAGTCTTCTCAAAAGTTTACAGGCAAAACATTTTGTTAAAAATGTGTTCATGATATATATCTCACAAACATATATATGTTATACTACATATTACATCATTCTGGGGGATACAGTTAATGCCGTTTTTATTTGAAGAACATTTAAGCAAAAGGAAAGTTTGACAAAAAGAAAGGGAGAGAACCCTGTGCAGAGAATTGGAAGTAGGTGCACTGTTGCTCAGCCACAAGTAATTAGAACCTCTTTGGCTGACTGTTTTTCCACAGAGTAATATTCAATAATCCCAACACAGCATGAAATATTTGAGTCAGATGGGAAAGCTCTCATTATAATCACTATTGTCAGGATGTTCTGCAAAAACAAGCTCCTTCTCCCCAGAGAGGGAAACAGATATTGCTCCTGTAAGTGCTGCTAGACATTATATTTTTTCTGTAAGACACAAGAATTTTTATGTGAAAAGGCAGTCTTTGAAGCACAGGTCTCAGACAGACTGTTAATCAATAACTGGTTATTTTCCAATAACCAGTCTCAGAAGACAGCAGCTTTAAAACTAAAAAACAAGCTTTCCTCAAGTGAAGAGCATGCCCCCGTTTTTATAAATATACTGTTATGACATCTGGAGAAAAAAACATCTCGTGAGGACATGTAGTGACAGGACAAGGGGTAATTGGCTTGAAACGGAAGGAGGGTAGGTTTAGACGAGATGTTACAAAGGAATTCCCCACTGTGAGGGTGGTGAGGCACTGGAACAGGCTGCCCATGGAAGTTGTGGATGCCCCGTCCCTGGAAGTGCCTAAGGCCAGGCTGGATGGGGCTCTGAGCAGCCCGGGCTAAGGAAAGGTGTCCCTGCCTACAGCAGGGGGTTAGAACTATGTGATCTTTGAAGTTCCTTCCAACCCAAACCATTCTGAGATCCTCTTGGCTTTTGTAATTCCCGCTCACTCCCAGCCAGTGCACTTCCACACTACACCAGGCCACCAAAGTGAGGGCAGGTTGGATATTCTGTGCAGAGAATTTACTGAGAATGAGGATGGCAAAAGTCTTTTAAAAGAAAGCAAATGACTCCCCCTCTCTCAGACACACATTACAACAGGTTTTATAACCACAGAGAAGAATTCAAAATGTTACTCTTCTTAAAGGTATTGGATTCTGCTTACTCCACAGAATATCCCATTTATAAGCATGCAGTAATTCTACCAACCCACTTTGTTTTAAGAAATATCTTGTCTCACTTTAAGGACTGATAAAACACGTTACCAACACCAGAAATGCAAAAGTGAACTTTCTCATGAAGTTGCTTCCTATCTTATTTCTTTCTAAAGCTCTGTTAGCTTATATAATTTCAAGAGCAGACTGCTTATATGACTCTTCGGATGAAGTGTGTCAAATCACACTCCTCGGAGCCATGAAAAGGGCATACAAAAATAAATGGTAACAGGGAGCGTAACCTCTGCCTAACACAGACTCCCTTCCTTCTGAAAGCTCCTGGGAACTTACCAGGTCAGGTTTACAAACCCATATTGCTGTTTTCCCTATTTAAAAGATAAAACAAAACAAAACCAACCACACCCCCCACACCTCTCCCACAAGAAAGCCAGAAACACAGAAAAGGCCAATGACATCTTAAAAGTACCCCTGCCCAAGAACTCTACTGAAAACTGGCTGGCAGAATTTGACATCAGCAAACCTTCTTGCCTTGATGTATAGAAAAAAAGCAGCTTCAGGCTAACCATCTGGGACTAGACTTTAGTGATAAGAGCTTGCTACTGGCAATTACCTAGATCTTTTTGAAAAGAAATTCTAGGACAAGTGTAAGAAAAGTCCATAATCCAAGCCTGGAGTATAAAGAAAGACCAAACAGTAGCACTTTCTCAAAGTGTTAGCTAAATCTTCCCTGAGATTAGTTAAGAATTCCCTTACAGGAAACTGCTAGTAGCAGCAAAACACACCGAAGTGTTTCCAGCCAGGCAAGAGCAGGGCCTGTTTGCAGAGCTAAAATGAGCAGAAATCACCTCTGCAAACCTTGGGGTCAGGAGCCTTTTCGGAACTGCAACACAGTTATCATGGAAATGCTGTCTTCACTTCTCAGGAAAGGAAAATCAAACCATCATTCTATCACCTTAAATATTTCAGTCCTGGAAGGTTGCTCATTATGCAGATGCCACAAACATGTGAAATCCGAAAGGAATTTTTAAAAAACCTAACCAAGAAAGGAGGCATCCACCAGCATCTCTGTGCTGTGAGCAGCACAGCCTGCACAGTACTGCTTTCCTTTGCTCTGCATCAGTTATTGACTACAAAGATTTCAGCTGAACGTACTGAAAAGCCAGATTATGCTGCATACAGCCTTCAGTGACACTGAGCACGTGAGGTACACTTTACAGCAGCAATCCACCTAACTCACAGGGATGGTGAGGCTTTCAGAAATTCCCTAGACACAAACTATGACCGTTGTGTTTCCTAAATTGAGAATAATCTGGTGGAGAAAAACACTGGCACAGAAGTAGATCAATACATTGCAGAATAATTCAGAAAAAACAGATTGGAAGTGTAAGAACATACCAAAACACTGATAACCCAGGCACAACAAGCACAAACTGCTTGGTCTGCAGCCTGGTTTTATTGCCAATACCTCACTCAGCAGCTGGTTATTGCTGTCCTTTTCTGGTTTACAGATGGCAACTGCCATCTGCTTTTTTCTTTACCTCTTATTTTGCAGTTCAGACTGCAAGTAAACACATCGCTGCCATAGTTAGGTGGCTAGAGGGAGTTGTGTTTTAAAAAAAACAACAAAACAGAACCTACTTTTTCTTCCTTTTCTGCAAGGAATAAAAGTGAGGTAAACATGTTTTCATTTTTCTAGTGAAAGGGAACGCACATGAAAAGTGAAAGAAGCATTATCTAGAATTTGTATGGATCTCATATCCAAGATGGGATGTACCTTCCTCAATGAAAGTACTGTTACAATTACAAAGGATGACAGGAAAGAAGTTCATCAGATTGTTTTCCACCACACTGCCACTACTGCACTATAAATTAGTGCAAACTCCACTGACAGGACATCTCTGTCTTCAGAAACCACTCAAATGTGTTTGGTGTGATTGGTGGTGTCTTAGCACACAGGCCAAAATTCAGTACTGTAATTTTCACCACTGCATTTAGTCAGCATACAGGCAATGAGGAAATTGACTTGGAAAAAAGGAAAAAAACCCCAAAGCTGGAACTGGCTGTGTAAAAGAATGACTTCTCATGTCAAGGGCGGGTAACTGGATAAACCTGCATTTCCAAAACAGCTTTCAGAAAAGCTTCCTGAAGCAGAATTGAGAAACAAGATAGCTTTGTACACTAAGATACAACAATATGAATCAAGTTCTGTCAGCACTTCTATAATAAGCCTTGCCTGTCCAGGAGTTTAAAATGAAGCTGAAAAAGATCAGGAATTCAAGAATGAAAAAAAACCCAAACCACCCAAGCCTCTTCAGCACATTTAACAAAATGTTTTGGAGTGTTATGAGATTTTAGGTCGAGGATCTTTCACTGGGCCTTCCACTGGTCAGACTGTCTGCCTAGGACATCAGGACTACAATCATATTCCTAGCAATCAAATCAGAACTCAGGCATCCTACAGAAAATTTAGTTTAGAAAGTGTTACTTCTTCAGTCCTTTTCCTTATTGCCTGCCAGGAGAAAGACAATAAAAATTCTTCCTAATGTTTTCTGTGTCATTGACTATCTCAGATCTTTCAGGGAGCATCCCTGTTCTTGATGAGGAAAGAGAGCACATTTTCAGCACAGCATACCATGCAGTACAAGGTGGGTATGGCACTATGCTGCAGCAAAGCTCTTCTGAAGACAAAATTCCACCAGCTGGAATATTTCCTGCAGGGGTGTGCAGTGGCTCCAGCCTCATTCCATTACCCTCCAATGCTAAATAAAAAGCCAGCAGCAGATCACAGAGGAGATCTGTGAGCAGTTTGCCTGGTATGACAGATTGTACAAGGACAGTTGTTCCTATGGCAGCTTCAATTATAAGAGGAAGACCCAGAAGAATGTTGACTGTGAAAATAAATCAGTCAATCAACCTCTGTGTGAAGACTAGGCCAATTACTAGGCATGACTAGAGGCTCAGACTGTAGTGGCATTAAATAAAATAAATAAAGAATGATGAGCAGGTGGCCAGAAACCAAACTACAAATTCAGTCCCTGAGTGCATTGAGTCCCTTCTGGGAACTCCAGTACCTTGACTGTTTCTCCTGGATTGTTGAGGGTTTTGGGTAACTCTCAGAACAGGAGGCAGAGTCAGTTTGCCCAGGAATTAAGTTGATTGTAGGTGTGGCCTCCAGCATGCATTATTGAAGACCACTTACTGAGATCAAAGACCAGTTGAAAATCCATAACTGTGACTTCTAACGGGAAACTCCTGCTTTCCCTGGAGCCATCTCTGCAGAAATTAGTACCAGAAAAGGAAGAGTGCTTCATCTAACTGAATTTTTATTCCTGTGTGATAGGCATCAACTGGAAGATCTCCATAATTTGGAATCTCTGCTACTTGCCACGTTTTACATCTCAGCAAATACCTGTGCTTGATTTGTTCCAGCTCTTAATTCCAAACCCAGTTTCCTCTTGTTGACAACTGCACAGATAAACTGTATAAAAAATGTTCTAATCCCTGAAACTGTGTTTCCTCCAGAGAGCTGAAGAGCTAAACTAGGCTTCAACAGATCTGAAACAACTGGATGGAAATCTGTTTGTCCAGAATAACAGGGAACAAAAACTTCAACAGACATTAAAAGCCAATCTTGTACCATCATCCCATTGAAGCTACAGAAGGTATTCATCTAATTCAAAACAACCCAGGAGTTCCCCAGCACAAACACAGAGCTCAGCTACAGGCCTGTGTCAGTACTGGCAGAGCAGTTCCCTTTTCCACTGGTACAGCCTGCTCCAAACCCCTTGTCTCCTCCACTGCTGCAGGGACACAATTCTACTTTCTGGAGAAACCAGGTGAAGCTGCAGTGACCTGAACTTTGTTTACTCTAGACATTATCAGCAAGTTAATCATTTAAAGGAGAAAGTGAACCTAGCATTCAAGTGGTTCTCCTCTGAAACTGCCAGCATAAAAAGACAATTTATACCTTCTGCATGCTATCCCAAGTCATTCCTCCCTTGAACTTGACTAAGCAGCTATGGCTACATCTATACACTACCATGGGGCTTGGGACAATTTAGCTATTCAATGGTTCTCATAGTCAGACCCATAAATCAATGAGAGTTTTATGCAGAATTTGGTAAAAGTGATTCTACTCCACTGGAAAAGAAAAATAATTTACTTCAAGCAACAAGACCTCAAATTCCAAGTTCTAGAATACTCCCTAATTTAATTTCTGATATTTTATCTGCATATTTATTTGCTTATTAACCATTGCCCCTTAGTCTCTCTTACATTCATTATACAAATCTGACCCACAGACATGAGTGTCCACTCATGCTTCAACTCAATGCATCTAAAACTCGTGAGTTTCAAGTAGTGAGTGGCTGCAAAAGCAGTGCACTGTGAGATGCACCTTCAGTGACTGAAGGCAGTTCATTAAAACAGAGCAAATTGCATCAGTCATTGTGGCATTTGTTCTGGCTTATTACTGTTGTGGCCTGAGGTTGGATAGACTGGATTAAATAATATCATAGCATGTCTCACCAAACAAACAAAAAATCCCACAGCCACAAATCACTTCGGAAGAGATTTCTAATAATACCACAAGACTCTTTCGAGATGCTTTCATTCAGAACTCTTAATTCTCAAATAACAGAAAAACAAGATCTCCAGTTGTAAAGTACAGATTGAATTTAAAGAAGGAAGAAAAAAATTTAAAAGGCACAAAAAGTACTCTGTAGGTAGATGAGAAAGCAAAGAAAGCACACATGTGAGCTTGTGTAGGAAGAAAAATTATGTACTCCCACTGAATCAGCTGATCCTGGTAATACATAGAGCTCCATCTCCACTCATGGCCAGAAGCAATGCTCTAGGCCAGAGCTCATTAATTTCTCTGGAGTTCAATATGACAAGCAAAAGCTTTTCACTTAAAAATAGATCCAGACTGCTTCGTACCCAGGTACAAAGCCAACTTAGGAGTGAACAGACACAGCAGTTCCTGAGCAAGCTTTGCAAACAGCAGCAAGAGCACCAAGACTCTTGACAAAAACACAATCACAAAAACATCAGGGGATCAAACTGCAACATATTTCTTTTAAAAACGTGTTCTTAGCTATTGCCTCAGTTTTTCGCTGCAAAATAAAAACATGGTACTACCTAGGAATGTGTAATGCAGTACAACAGGACACAGAAATCCATTTCTTCTTGCTGTCAACTTATTCCAAAGGCATGTTACAATATACAGTCCTCAAAAGAGTATTATTTGCATATTTTCAGGGAAAAAAGAATGCAACAATACCTCAGAGAATTTCAAGATTCTTGGACAGATCTATCACTTTCCAGGTTTCTGTCTTTCCCATAAAAAATGGCTATGAACCTACATTCCCTTTACATGTATTTTCCACACAGATTTGTATACCAAATTCCAGGTTTTAAAGTCACAACTATTATGGAGGTAATAGTGAATAAGGAAAAAACTCCACTGCTCGCTATCAGTCTTTCATGAGTGGTGATTCTTATACAAAGCTTTCTTCAGAGTTATCTATAATAAACTGAACACCAATGGTTTTGCAACTTCAACAAGCGTCCTGTCCTGCAAGGACAGTAGTCAAATGTTGCATCCCATTCTCACCCGGACACTTCTGCTGAACACTGTGTTATCATTTAGATCTTTGTTGAAATAACCCTATTTACTTACAAAAGTTACTTTGTAAAATTCAGTCTTTCCGTAAAAGGGATTATCCTCAGTTCACATGCCAAGTTAAACTGAATGCACCTTAACAAATAACTTAAACTTTCGAGACTGTCAACATCACCCTTTTTTTCTTTTACTTTTGCCATCGATGTACTCAAGTATTCTCCCTGAGCACATGAATAGACCACAGGCTGTTTCACGCCCAAAAAAATAACTGAAAATAGCTGAACACAATCCTCTAGAATCAGCAGTGCAAGCCCCTTCCCACGGAGCTGAGTTAGAAGTGTTAAGGTGATTCTTACCCAGCACAGATAAGCACTGTCAGTAATCCCAGCACACACTTTGATGAACAGGCTGTGTTACAACACAAGCCAAGTCCTCAGACCTTGGACTTTCACTCTGAAAGCCAGAGGGACTGAACAAATCAGATCTGCTCCACTGGTCTGCAGACATATTCCCTACTATCCCCCAGACTTTCAGCAGAGTCTCTTTGCTTTACTGCTAATAAATCACTTCGTGTTAGGATCTCTTTGTCATGGTTACAAATGAGATGTTTCCTGCTACCTGGAACCTACAGCTATGAATGGGGAAACCCTACAAACAGAGGCAGCATTTTCTTGAAAAACCACAAGTTTCTTTTGTACCCCCAACAGCTACAGTGTAGGCAATGAACATAGGGCTTTCAAAAGAATGTACCTCCCAGATACTTTGAGAATTGTTTTTAAAGACCTCATTGCAGCCTACAACTGCCTTGTGAGGGGAAGAGGAGGTGCAGACACTGATCTCTTCTCCCTGGTGACCAGTGACAGGACCTGAGGGAATGGCCTGAAGTTGTGTCAGGGAAGGTTTAGGTTAGAACCAGAAAAAGATTCTTCTCCCAGAGGGTGGTTGGGCACTGGAACAGGCTTCCCAGAGAAGTGGTCAGAGCATCAAGCCTGACAGAGTTCAAGAAAAGTTTGAACAATACTCTCGGGCACATGGTGTGATTCTCAGAGATAGTCCTGTGGTGGGCCAGGAGTTGGACCCAGTGATCCTTGTGGGTCCCTTCCAACTCAGCTTTTTCTGTGATTCTGTAAATAAAAGTCCAGAAGAATCACAGATACACAGAAAGGCAGTGCAGAGAAACATGNTGTCCAGAAGAGTCACAGATACTTTTGGACCCCTCTTCTCCTGGCCTTGGCTAGCAGATAGAAAGGCAGTGCAGAGAAACATGAGCAGAACTCGCTGGAAGGTGCAGGATGCCAAACCACGCTGTGCAGGTTGTCAGCCCTGCCCCTTTACACAACCAGCATCGTAACGGGAATTGGTACCTCTCCTTCCTTCCACCCACTCCTTCTACTCACTTTGCCTCAAATGCAGATGGGCAAGATAAGGCTACACATTGTCAAAAAAACCTCCAGTACTTGATTTTGGTAAGCCAGTTCATCAGCCTTTAACAATTGCTTACTGTTTTGCCCCAAACAAACCCGAGATCACCCTCCTGACCAGTGTCAAGGGGCCCCACTGAGAACCACCATCCCAGGCAGCTCTGCTGGTTTAAAGTGTGGTGAAAGCCAGAGACTCAGCTGTCATTCTGGGTCCTGCCTGAGGCACAGACTCGGCAGCGTGGGATAAAATTACACTTCCACACCCCATGCAATACCTGTTTTGTAAGTATACAGTTTCAGTTTCCAGGACTATCAGTTTAATGCCCTTGAAGATGCCAAGTTCCCTTTTCTTTCAGGTATCTTAAGCTTGCTTTGGGTATAGACTCACAATAACAGACAACAACTGAACTAAAAGTTAGATAATCCAAGTTTAAAAAGAAATAAGTGTTTCTCTAATACGTGCAGAACATGGAGACTAAGCACCCAAACAGTCATGATAGAAAAAATCTCCTCTATCCCTCTGGAAGAACAAACCTTTCATCTGAAAGGAGCAGTATGCACAAACATTACCAGCCACAAAACAGTGGCAAAATCACTGACATCACTGTCATTCACCAAAGCACTGAAAAAAGCCCCTCTCTTGTTTTCAAGATGACAAAGAATCAGCGCTGCTGTCCAGAAGGCTAAAGCATGTATGTCTAGCTCTGTATTAGCAATACTCAATCAGCAGATTAGAAGTACCCTCCCCCCTTGATTAGTTTTAAATAAGCAGGATGGTGAAGGATTCCATTGCTAAGTTGAGACTTTTCATTAATTTGTCACAAATGTCATAATTATTTCAGTTATTAAGTATTCAAATCCACAACCCAGAAGCACGAGCATTACTTTTCCAGCCCCGTCAAATGATAGTTTTAGAAACACATTATGAACAGTTGAGAAGGTCTTCCTTCTAAGAGAAAGGAGAGGAGGCATCACTTAAAAATTTCATAAAATTGAGTAAGGTTTTCAGACTACATCCAAGCAGATTAACAGAGCACCAAATTAACAGAGCAGAGGAAGGAAATCCTAAGGCAAATTGAATTGTTTGTGCCTGAATTCAAGGAATGGCTGAGGCTGAAGTTCACACACACAGGATGGATACCTGCAATTAAACACTAATTACTCAGTCGTATCTTTGTGATTTACGTACAGAACCACAAACACACACTCTCTTCAGTCACAGAAACAATATCTGTTTTACTACACAGGCTTCAAGGAAACACTGGGGCTGTTAAGTGTGTGGTCCTCTTCCTGTTTTTTCTGGTTTCTTTGTGAATATAGCTACAGAACTTCTGGAAAGCTACTAACTAAACCAAAAACCAACTCAAGTGCAAAATAAGCTTCTGTAAACTGACAGAAATTGTATTTGAAGAGTGCACTATGTAGCAAAATTGCTGTATAACAGGAAAGGAGAATAAATACTGTTAATAAAGGTAAAAAAGGATATTCAAAGTAATTTTTATTTGCACTCTTCTACTACACAACAGGATCTCAAAACCCTGCAATAGTGGGTGCCATACAGATATATAAAAAATTGCAGACCTTGTCCCAAAGCCAAGAGGAAGAACAGAAGTTAAAATATTTGTTGTAAAAACAGTGAATTCAAGTCACATCAAAGGAAAGGAAGTATCAGGAGCACATGTCTATAAAGGTCATTGCAGGCTTTTAATATCTTCAGACTGAAAAGATAAATCCTTAACATTGTCATTATTTGTTTACACTGGAGAAACAAACTCAGTGCCTACCAGAGTTCTCCAATTTCAAAGCAGACAGCCAGAAAAGCAAAGGAATGGCTGATACCAAAATCAATTTAGAGAAAACTTCACAAATGCCAGCCACTAAGAGCCACATAAATATTTGTTTCCCAGATCACAAAAACAACTCTCATAAAAAATCTAATCAAGCCTTAGTACTCTGACAAGACCTGAACTATGAAAATATTGATTATTTTAAACCTTGTGATGATATTCAAATACTCTTAATGGAGGAAGGAACTTCTTTACTTTGGAGTATCGGATCCATTAAAGGCCTCTTGGGTTTTGAACTGCTGTACAAAGACAGGTCCAGCATGATAACAGAAACTGCAGATGAAAACAATATTTAGCCCATCTCCCATAAAAATGACACCGACTTAGAATGTGCTAGAGAGAAAAAAAAAAATAAGAAAGAAACAACTCAGCAGCTGCAGGTGCTTGCTGAGCAAAAATGACAGGTGAAGAACTAAGACAAGGCAAACCCTGTAAAGCAGCAAGAGACCAACAAACACTAAAGATTCACGAAAGCCCCTGGTGGGTCCATTACAGCCAGAACTGCACTGGGTGACCTCACCTGGTCCCAGGTGAGAAGAACAGCACCCGAGTACACGAATTCTCCATTACCAGGCATTCCAGCCTAACCACCCAATGACTGATAACATTCAAATGTACAAACACAGGTATTCAGCTACATCTATCACTGTGCAAATGGTGTTCTGTCCTAGAGACACTATGAGATATGTTAAGTATTTACTAAAATGAAAAGCAAATTAGTATAGTTCCAGAATATTTTGTACCATTTCCTGTATTATTTCTATCCAGAAGCAGTCAAGGCAAGCTGAGAAATTTTTATCTTCTTAAAACCACGTGAACTTGTTTGCTTGCTAACTGTGCTTCTGTGCACATTCACCTACTTACATTTCACAGCAACAAGAGAAAATAAAGGAATAATCGAAATTCAAATCTCAGTTAAAACAGGAGAGACAAAGGATAAGCACATCTGTATAAGTCTTGCAAGTAGAAAAGAGTAGCTAAGTCAACAAACTGTTGGGAAACTAGCAGTGCCATTGAACAAAACCGGGAAAATTATTGATTTTTAGCTTTATGGACTGTTGACTCTGGAAGCCATCTGTGGGTGATAAAGGAAAGTAATATGCTTCTTAAAACATTAAGAACTCAGTAACCTCACTCTAGAGTTTGAATCTCCATTTATATGGGCAGTTTCAAATACACAGAAGAGCAGGTAACTATGTACACAAGACCCTAACACAATAGGCACATTAACAATGACTAGTAATATACATTTCATCATGAAGCTCTAACCAGTTAGGTTTTTTACCATTCTGAGGGGAAAAAGTACAAGCTGCAAACTCAAAAAAACCCGACAAACAAAACTGGAGTTCTGAATTTGTTTGTAAAAGCTACCAAGCTACCTTTTTTCCTTCAGAAAAAGAAAATAATCAGTTAGCTGTAAATTATTCAGCTCTAATAAATACACATACTATAAATTTGCTATTTAAATGCTTTCTAGCCTCTCCTGTTACATGGTAGAATGGTAACAATTGAAATTTAAAACAGTGTCTTGAGGCTACAAACTAACATTTGTTTTGTAAACAAAAACTGATGCAACCCATCCCTTCCCTCCCCCCACCCCCAAAGGAGTGCTCATACACATAGAATCACTTGAGCACAAAAAAAAAGAATAAAAATTCCAGTCAAAATTGTAAGTAGCAGAACCCCTGCCAGACCAAGAGAATTTAAACACTAGGATCCATGTGGGAAAAAGGAATTACATGATACAAGACAGACAGGCTTGACAGACCTGCTATAAATCAATGGCCATCAGCATCCCTCTGCTACCACTGCTTACTACCTTAAGCACCATAAATATTTTTCTTTAACAATTTGTGGGTTTTGTGTTTGGGTTTTCTGTTTGTTTTGCTGTCAGACTTATAAAAGTCAGCATTTTTGCACAACGTGTATTTTTCTACACTCTGCCAAAGGCACGCTGCCCCTCCTGCAGATGAATGGAAGTATAGACAATTTCACATTGTCTTTGGCAAAGCTGTCTTCTGTAACAGGCAGGCTTTGCATTCTGTACTCTCCAAGCCTACAACCACCTTGTTTTTAACAGTTATTTATCCAGACTGTAAACAGAAATCAAAGTAAACACACAAAAACTCACTGATATATTTCTGATGCAGGACCATCTTATCCCTACCAGAAGAAATGTGATTAATAACTAAAAAGTAATTTTTTTCTTCATAGCCAAAGCAGCTGATTGCATAACAAGCCAGGGGATTTAAACGCACCTATCATGCACAGCACATCTTTGAGTGCCAACATGAACTGCCAAGCTGCACCAGTCACTTACAGACTCTCTGTAGCACGCAGAAGAGCTAATAAAACACTGCTGTGCCTGCTGTGCAGCATATCACGTTTGCACATCCCTGATCACACCGCAGAACAGCAACGTACCTTTCAGTCTGCTGGAATTCCCATTTTTTTGCTGCTCATCCTCTTCATTAATGGTAAATAAACCTGGGGGAGTTGGCCTGGCACTTTTCTTCAGTCTCTCTTGTCGGAGGGCAGTAGTTGAACCAGGCATGTTGCTGTTGCCTCTTGCTTATTAAAAAAAAGTAAGAAACTCCAGCCCCTGATTAGCCGCTAGCTGCAGCGCTGTCCGTTCATTTGAGCACTTGTAACAGATCCCCTATGGATAAGCAGCATGCAAACAGCTGACAAATAACAACATCCAGCCGGCAGCCACAGCCTTGCAGTCGCTCCCCCCTTTGAAGAAAAGCCCTAATTAAAGGCACATTGGTTCGGGTGCTGCTCTTCGCTGTTAACCTGTTCAATCAGATGCCAGCCCACAGCTCCAGGTTCCTTGCGGCAGCACCTTCTTCCCTGCAACCCTCTTCCAGCCACAGCACACTGAAATATTCAGCACGCAGTACAAGAGGAGAAAATATGATACGCCGCTGTTAACAGTTGCCCTGACAACACTGACACATCCTAATCAAAGGAGGGTCTGTGAGTGCTGTCTCGCCGGCCTCGGAGCGTGGCTCCTCTCCTGCAGGCTCCTGGAGAGCTGGGAGCGCCTCGGCAGCAGGGGCTGCTCCTTCCTCCTCGCAAATGGAGCTCTGCTTGCACAAGCAGATGAGCACTGAGTGAAAAGAAGCCTGGAAGGCTCCAGGCGTGAGCCTGCTTTTTGCTCAGCTGCTCTGCTTATTCACGTTTAGAAATTTTAGCCTCACGGGAAACAATGAGGATGAGTCCTCTTCTATATTTGCATGGATGTCGTGTGTGCCACCGCCCCCCCGCCCCCCCTTAATCACCTTCCTATGCACTACATACCTTTTGCATTAGGAATGTGTACACCCACAATTACAGGCAGGTGTTGGAACATTCTTTTCCACACGTGAAAACGGAAAAATGAGAATTTCTAGCTTGTGTGGACAACATGGGACAACAAAATTCTGAATATTCTGTGCCGCACCATTAGTTTTACAGCACCAACCATTAACATACGCTTTGCAAAATGAGCAAAGTCCAAACAGCCCGGGTAGTTTTAGTTAACTGATTTCCCTCACATGCTGGCATTCTGGATTTTCCTTAGCCATTTACAACAGAATGCTTGCTCACAAGTTTTGCAAGTCTGAATGTTCCAGCCTTCACGGCTGCAAGTGCCACTATGCAACATGCCGGATGTTTCACCTGAGAGACACCTAAATCTTCATCCACTTCCACCTCAATTCGGTGTGTGCTCATCATTTCAAAAGGCTACCAAAGAAAAACTACCAGCTAGAATCACTCTATCATGTTAAAAGTACGTGATTTTTCCTCACTTCAGGGCTGTTTTGTTTTGCTTGGGTTTTTTGTTTGGGTTTTTGTTTTGTTTTGTTTTTTTTTGTTAGGTTCGTTGTTTTTTAGGAGAATCTAGATGTAACCTGATCAGCCACCACAAGATGGCACAGACATTAACTGACAAGTCTGTGGGTGGCTCACCGAAATCTGCGAGTTATCCAGATGTACACGGTCACCTCAGTGACACGGGTGACAATCCTGCAGAAGGGTCAGAGCCTACGACACAAACTACATCGACTGTCCCAGTGGCCTGGGATGCTCTCTGCAGAGGAGCCCGGGATCACGCTCAGCTGCCAGGATAGCTCTGTTCCTGCCCATCCCAGGCTCCTGAGCTGAGCACAGCGGATGGAGAAGAACACAGCACCACCTGAAGGCTCAGCTGCACCCTTCTTCCTTCTCCAGCACAGGCACAAAACGCCCAACCAAACCAGAAGCGTTTTGCAGGAGAACAGTGTTCCTGAGCCGAGCCCAGAGCCCCCCTCCAGCACGCGTTTCCTCCTGGCACATTCTTTGAAGCCTCTTGGCTACCGCTTGGACTCTGGGCGTACACGGAAGCTGCACACGATGACTTTTGTCTACAGTCAGAGAGGCTTTGTACTACAGGGTGTGGACAGAGTGTAAGGAGAAAAGCTCCAACGTAAGCTGTTCTTGGGCTCAGCAATTTGCCTTCTGGCGTTTATACAGGCACTACTGCTTTATTCCATAAAGAGAAAGCTTCATTCCTCCACCTAATGCCCATCCAGCTAATCCCTCCCACAAACACTACGTAACAGCACCCACATCGCCACAGAAAGGGGACAGTAGTTACCACCATCGTTACTTTTCGTATGTGCCAAGACTTGCCTACAGAACAAAAGTAACAGAAAACAATATTTATTTGACAGCTTCATTAAATATCGCTCCACCCCGTTTCACTGCTTTAAGCATTAAGTAAGGATTCCAACCCTTTTAAAAATTATGTTTAGTCGCCTTTGATTGCTAGACCCCTTGAATTGGCATTTCAAAACATATAAGAAGTATATAACACAAAAAAATACACCTGACTGGAGTAGTTTCCCAGCTTACAGGTATGTGGACTGTTTCAGCATCTCCATTTCCCTACTATTGAAGAAGTCATGCAGAACAGGTACCGAACTGAGGATGGACTTCCTTGGTCCTTGCAGGATCTCCTGCACCCATAAGAGTGATTTGCCCTCTGTACAAAAAGCAGTAATAACCAAGTTTGATGCTTCAGGGACTGGTGGAGATGGATTTGGGCAATGACACACAGGCAACTGAGGTGTTAGTACATATTTCTTCCTGTTGACTTACTATTGCAAAGGTGACAGAGCAAAAGCATCAACAGCACATTCAGCTTACACAGCAAGATTTTATTTCAAGGTCCCTGTGGTTAAAAACTGCCAGCTCACAACATGTTTCCAAATGCCTAATAAAATGCAACCTATTACATATGAAAGACACCTATTATAAAAAAAAATATACACCATAACTTTAGGCACTTGGGGATTTTTTTTT